>CAJQZM010040637.1:584661-614425 GCA_907164665.1 Colias nastes | reverse complement strand
TTTTTTGGCGGAATGCAGCCTGTTTCATGTAAAGAAGGTATTTATGGGTGAGATTAGTATTACCAAACTGCTGGTGGTTGCCGCACTGGTCGTCCTGCTGTTCGGTACCAAGAAGTTACGCACGCTGGGTGGAGACCTGGGTGCTGCCATTAAGGGCTTTAAGAAAGCAATGAACGATGACGACGCGGCAGCGAAGAAAAGTGCCGAAGATGACATCACTGCACAGAAGCTTCCACACAAAGAGTAATGGCAATGCTGCAAGGCTTGCATAAAAAAACCGGCTCACGAGGCCGGTTTTTTGTTTTACTGTAAATAAATTTTACAGCTTTATTTCACTTCTTCGCCCTTCGCCTGCATATCGGCGTGATAAGAGGAGCGAACAAACGGACCGCACGCGGCATGGGTAAAGCCCATCGCCATCGCTTCGGCTTTCATTTCATCGAACTCATCCGGGCTTACGTAACGCTGTACAGGCAGGTGGTGACGGCTTGGCTGGAGGTACTGGCCCAGCGTCAGCATGGTGACGCCGTGGCGGCGCAGATCGCGCATCACTTCAATGATCTCAGCGTTGGTTTCACCCAGGCCGACCATCAGACCAGACTTGGTTGGAATATGCGGATGGGCTTCTTTAAAGCGTTCCAGCAGCTTCAGCGACCAGTTGTAGTCTGCACCGGGACGTACCTGACGGTAGATACGCGGTACGTTCTCCAGGTTGTGGTTGAACACGTCTGGTGGCGTCGCGGTCAGGATATCGAGCGCGCGATCCATACGGCCACGGAAATCCGGCACCAGCGTCTCAATCTTAATGTTCGGGCTTTTTTCGCGGATGGCGGTAATACAGTCAGCAAAATGCTGAGCACCGCCATCGCGCAGATCGTCACGGTCAACGGAGGTAATAACAACATAACGCAGCGCCATATCGGCAATCGTCTGCGCCAGTTTTTGCGGTTCGTTAGCGTCTGGCGCAACAGGACGGCCATGGGCAACGTCACAGAACGGACAGCGGCGGGTGCAGATGGCACCCAGAATCATAAATGTCGCGGTACCGTGATTGAAACATTCAGCAAGGTTAGGGCACGAGGCCTCTTCACAGACAGAGTGAAGACCATTTTTGCGCATCGCCGCTTTGATCCCCTGGATACGCGAAGAGTCGGCCGGAAGTTTGATTTTCATCCATTCCGGTTTTCTTAACAGCGCCTCGCGCTCTGTAGCCACGTTTTTAACCGGGATAAGGGCCATTTTATCGGCATCGCGGTATTTAACACCGCGTTCCATCACAATGGGTTTACTCATAGCGTGCGTGTTCCAGTTGCGAATATCGAAGGAAAGCGTTTCAATTCAAGGGAATGTTGTAATTATCAACTATTTTTGAACGAACGACAGGCAGTATATCATTTAAAGGGGCGATAAAGCAGCCTGCCAGGTCGCCAATTTGTAAAATAGTTGTTGTTTTGTGCCTTTTGCCCCGCTTGCGGCAGGGGCTTGCGCTGAAAGGCGGGATCAGAAAGCCTGGCGGATCACGTTAATGACGTTTTCCAGCACCGGATCGCGCAGGCTTAGCTTGTTGTAATGCAGTGAGATTTCAACAGATTCCGTCGTAAGTTGACTCAATGGAATGCTCTCCAGCGGCCAGCATTTTTGAAGTAAAGCGAAGAGACGCACAGGCATAATACAGAGCAAATCGCTGCTGCCAATCAGGGCCGCGAGGGTAAACATATTGTAACTGCTGAAGCTGATCAGACGGTCCGGGAACAGTTCGTCAATACGCTGGCGCAGCGGATCCGGGCCCTGCCCCTCGGACATAAAGGTTGCATGTTCGTAATGACGCAAATTTTCAGGCGTCAAAGGTGCGCTCAATACAGGATGATTCTGACGACAAACGAGCGCCAGAGAGTCGGTATAGAGAACGTTATGCCCTAATGCTCTGGCCGCGAAGCTGTTGCTGTCGATGATCAGGTCCGTCTGGAATTGCGCCAGCTGAGTTTCCGGATCGTTAACGGGCACATTGCGGATCAGCAGCTGTGGCGCATGCTGTTTAACAGCCTGGTAAATAGCGGGCATGACCAGAACGCCCACAGAGGGAGAGGTGCCTATGGTGATGGTTCGTTGCTTATCGTAACTGCCGGTGAGATCCAGCGCGCCCAGAATCGATTCCAGACCCTGGCTGATGTACTCATGCAGATGGGTTGCGTACGCGGTGGGGGTTACGCCCTGGCCTTTACGAATAAATAAGGGATCGGGAAATATCGCGCGCAATTTTTGAATTGACTGGCTAATAGCAGAGGGTGTGAGATTAAGAATTTTCGCAGCATTAACGATACCTTTGTGGACATATACCGCCTCAAAAATAGTCAATAAATTGAGATCAATATTACGTAAAGTCCGGAAAATTTGCGGCTTATCTTCGCCGCTGGTTTCATTCAGGCGTTTGGCTGGTAAATTAGTAGGCTCCACGCTCTTACTCCGTATCCATTCACAATATGAATGATAGTTGAATTTATTTATTATGCTTGCAGAGATTCGTAAAGTGTTTCGTAAGTTTCCCTTGTTTATCGAAAACAAGCAGTTGGGTGATTATCACGCACGTTACACGATACCCAGTGATGGTACTATTAAGGTTCTAATTAATATGGGACGCTAATATATGGGCGACTCGAAAATATAGAATATGCGGTTTATTGTAAAGCGTAAATGCGGCAATTAAGCAGTGGCTGGTCAAATAACCGAACCACTGCCGGAAGTGTGTTAAGCAGCAATATATTCGTAGTCAGGATTGTTAAGCAGCGCTAAAAACTTCTTCAAAAGCACGGGGCGGATATTCTCAGGCGTGGCGGTAGCGACCCACTGGCGCATTTGCGTCATTTCCATACCCGCATACCCGCATGGGTTGATGCGCTGGAAAGGGGTCAGATCCATATTGATATTCAGCGCCAGCCCGTGGAACGAGCAGCCTTTACGGATACGCAGCCCCAGCGAACAGATTTTCTTCTCTCCCACGTAGACGCCCGGGGCATCGGCGCGAGGATGAGCGTCGATACCGTACTCAGCGAGCGTGTTCACCACGGTCTGTTCCAGTAAGGTCACGAGCTCACGTACGCCCAGCTTTCTGCGTTTCAGGTTAAGCAGGACATACATTACCTGCTGGCCCGGGCCGTGGTAGGTTACCTGTCCACCGCGATCGCTCTGGATCACCGGGATATCACCCGTCATCAATAAATGTTCGGCTTTTCCTGCCTGGCCCTGAGTAAACACCGGCATGTGTTCAACCAGCCAGATTTCATCAGGGGTGGTGTCATCGCGCATATCGGTAAAGTCATGCATAGCCTGAGAGACTGGCTCGTAAGGCTGTATCCCAAGATGGCGAACAAGAATTTTATCCTGGTACAAAAGGACGTCTCCGAAGACAAGGGAGAATAGGTAACGCGGAGTATATCACAGCGGGGAAGTGGGTTACCCGGCAAACCGGGTAACCGCTGAGGGACTACAGCACCATACGAACAATTTCGATATTGCCGAGCTCTTCGTACAGCGTCTCAACCTGCTCAATGTGTGTCGCAGTGATGGTGATTGAGACCGAGTGGTAATTACCTTTGCTGCTCGGTTTGACTGATGGAGAGTAGTCGCCCGGCGCATGGCGCTGTACCACTTCAACCACCTGATCAACCAGCTCAGGTTTCGCCAGACCCATTACTTTGTAAGTAAAAGGGGTAGGGAATTCAAGCAGTTCGTTAAGTTTGGTTTTCATGTCAGCTCCGGCGTGTGTGTAAAAAATAATAACTCCCGCCACGGGGCGGGAGTTTTACTGATACGTAGTATATGGGGATCAAAATCACACTTTCAAGTGTTCAATTTTTAACCAAACCAGTGATGGAACATCAGCTTAATGTAATCAATGATTTTGCCGAAGAAATTGCCTTCAGGAATCTCCTCCAGCACCACCAGCGGGCGTTGATCGATGGTTTTGCCATCCAGCTGGAAGTTGATAGTACCCACGACCTGATTCTTTTGCAGCGGGGCGTGCAGCTCGGTGGTATTCAGCACGTAGCTGGCTTTCAGATCTTTCATACGACCGCGTGGGATAGTCAGATAGAGATCTTTGTCCACGCCCAGGGAAGCGCGGTCGTTATCGCCAAACCAGACAGGTTCAGAGGCAAATTCTTTACCGGCTTTCAGCGGGTTCACGGTTTCGAAGAAGCGGAAGCCCCAGGTCAGCAGTTTTTTGCTTTCCGTTTCGCGTCCTTTAAACGTACGCCCCCCCATCACGGCAGAGATCAGACGCATCTGGCCTTCAGTGGCGGAGGCCACCAGGTTATAGCCAGCTTTGTCGGTGTGGCCGGTTTTGATACCGTCGACGTTCAGGCTGTTGTCCCACAGCAGGCCGTTACGGTTGGTCTGACGAATGCCGTTGAAGGTGAACTCTTTCTCTTTGTAGATAGAGTACTCGTTTGGCACGTCGCGGATCAGCGCCTGACCGATCAGCGCCATGTCACGCGCGGAGCTGTACTGACCCTCGGCGTCCAGGCCGTGAACGGTCTGGAAGTGGCTGTTTTTCAGACCCAGCGCGGAGACGTAGCTGTTCATCAGGCCCACAAACGCGTCCTGGCTGCCCGCGGCAAAATCAGCCATGGCCACGCAGGCGTCGTTACCGGACTGCAAGTTGATGCCACGGATAAGCTGAGAGACCGGAACCTGCATGCCAGGTTTCAGGAACATCAGCGATGAACCTTTGAACACGGGGTTGCCGGTTGCCCACGCATCGTTACCGATAGTCACCAGGTCGGTTTCTTTGAATTTGCCTGCTTTCATAGCCTGGCCGATAACATAGCTGGTCATCATTTTGGTCAGGCTGGCCGGATCGCGGCGGGCATCGGCGTTCTGTTCTGCCAGAACTTTGCCGGAGTTGTAATCAATCAGGATGTAGGATTCCGCGTCGATCTGCGGAACGCCAGGGATCATGGTCTTGATGTTCAGGTCATCCGCGTGAGCTGCGGAGAACGCAGCAGCGCAAAGGGCCGTGGTCAGCGCCATGCGCTGCACAAAACGAGCAGAAAAAGTGGTCTTCATGGTCAGAACTACGACATCCGTGATGGAATTAAAAAAGTGCCTTACTATAGCAAATGCTATACGGGCAGGCATCCGACTTTCATCATGAGAGTGTTAACGTGGTTTACACAAACTGACATTTCGGATACCACCGAATAATTATTTTGCAACAGCGATAAACGACTGGAGCTGCGCCTCGCTCTGCAAACGCTGTTGCAGGGATGCTGCCTGCGATTTACTGGCAAACGGACCCATCTGGATACGCCATACCGCACCGTTTTGCTCAACGCGGCCTGGCACGCCAAACTGTTTGCTTAAACGCTGCTGATATTGCTCTGCACGGGTCCGATCGCTGACAGCGCCAACCTGAACCACGTAGCTGCCGCTCGCCGTCGCAGGCGCCGCAGTCTGCGTAGCAGCAGGCGCGGTCACCGGGGCGGGTTGTGCAGCGGGTGCAGCAACGACGGGCGCAGGCGCTGGGGCAGGTTCATTTGATTCAATCACGCCCGGCGCTAACGTGGTGGGTGCGCCAAGGAAACCACTGCTTTTCACCGGGGCGCCTGTCGCGTCTTCACTTTGCAGCGTATCGTTGCTGATGGCGCGCACTTCACCCTGCGGCTGCGCGGGCACTGCCGGCGTTGAAGCGCCCCCCATACCACCGCTCAGATCCGGGCGAGCGGGCAGGGCATAGGTCTGTTTCGCGACCGTGGTACAGGCCGTGCCCGGGCCAGACAGCGAACCATCCTGCGCCACGATAATTGGGTCGATACGCACTTTAGTATTGTTTGAGGTGTTCAGACGGTCGGCCGCCGCGCGGGACAGGGAGATCACGCGATCGGTGCCGTAAGGACCGCGATCGTTGATACGCACCACGATCATTCGGCCATTCGCCAGGTTAGTGATGCGTGCATAGCTCGGGACAGGCAGCGTCGGGTGTGCCGCCGTGATCTGCATCGGATCGAAGGTTTCACCCGACGCGGTCAGGTTGCTACCGGGCTCAGCGTCATAGATGGCAGCAAAGCCAGCCTGGCTGAAACGGGAAGGATCCTGAACGATTTTATAGCTTTTACCGTCGCGCTGATAATCCTGATTCACGCTGGCGTTCAGCGGTTCATAAACGGGATCGGCACCGCTAATCTCGACAATCGGGCCATTACAGACCGCAGGCTGCGGCGGCGCGACGGTTGCCTGTTGCTGACCATCATCACTTGTACAGGCGGCAAGTAAACTTGCTGCGATGCAGATCCCCAGCCACTGCTTACGCATTGCGATCCCCTTATTTTTATACGCTTTTGGACAACATTTTCCTGTGGGTATGGATCGACATGACGATACCAAACCCGGCCATCAACACGATCAGTGCCGAGCCCCCGTAACTCACCAGCGGCAGCGGTACGCCGACAACCGGCAGAATCCCACTCACCATACCAATATTTACGAAGACATAAACGAACAAAATCAACATTAATCCGCCTGCCATCACGCGACCAAAGGTGGTTTGGGCGCGTGCGGCAATCCACAAACCTCGCATGATCAGCAGCACGTAGAGTGCAAGCAGAACCAGGATGCCAACCAGCCCTAACTCCTCAGCCAGAACGGCAAAGATAAAGTCGGTGTGGCGTTCCGGTAAAAATTCGAGCTGCGACTGCGTACCGTGCAGCCAGCCTTTGCCGCGCAGGCCGCCGGAGCCAATCGCAATCTTCGACTGAATAATATGATAGCCTGCGCCCAGCGGATCGGTCTCGGGATCGAGCAGCATCATAACGCGCTGACGCTGGTAATCATGCATCAGGAAGAACCAGAGGATAGGAATAAACGCGGCAACCAGCACCACGGCGATACCAATCAGACGCCAGCTCAGGCCGGACAGGAACAGGACGAACAGGCCGGAGAGGGCGATAAGAATCGAGGTACCGAGGTCCGGCTGTGCGGCCACGAGCAGCGTCGGCAGGAAAATCAGCACCAGCGCAATGGCGGTATTTTTCAACGACGGCGGGCAGACGTCGCGGTTAATAAAGCGCGCCACCATCAGCGGGACGGCGATTTTGGCGATTTCCGACGGCTGGAAGCGGACAATCCCCAGATCCAGCCAGCGCTGTGCCCCCTTCGAGATGGCGCCGAAAGCATCTACTGCCACCAACAAAATGATACAGAAAATATAGAGATAGGGCGCCCAGCCCTCGTACACGCGCGGCGGTATTTGCGCCATCACCACCATAATAACCAGACCCATGGCGATCTGGCCGATTTTACGCTCCATCATGCCGATATCCTGGCCGCTGGCGCTCCAGATAACGAGGGCGCTATAGACCAGCAGAGCCAGCAGAATCAGCAGCATGGCTGGGTCGATGTGGATCTTGTCCCACAGCGATTTTTTATTCGGATTATCCGTCATGATTATTGGTCCTCCGCCGCAGCGGCTGCCGGGTTTTCAGCTGGCAGTTCGGTGTTGTTGTCACCCAGCATGATGTGGTCGAGGATTTGACGCATGATGGTACCCACCGCCGGGCCTGCGCCGCCGTTCTCCAGAATCATCGCCACCGCAACCTGCGGGTTATCATAAGGGGCAAACGCCGTCATGAGCTTGTGGTCACGCAGACGTTCGGCAATTTTATGTGCGTTGTAAGTTTCATTCGCTTTAAGACCGAAGACCTGAGCCGTACCTGATTTCGCGGCTACCTTATACGGTGCGCCAGCGAAATATTTGTGCGCCGTCCCGTTAGGGCGGTTGGCTACACCGTACATCCCGTCTTTCGCGATTTCCCAGTATCCGGAATGAATGTCACCCACCGGCGGCTCGTGCGGCTGTATCCATGGCACTTTTTTGCCGTCTTCAACGGTGCTTTGCAGCAGGTGCGGCACTTTCACGACGCCATCGTTGATGAGGATCATCATCGCCTTGTTCATTTGCAGCGGCGTTGCCGTCCAGTAGCCCTGGCCGATCCCCACCGGAATGGTGTCACCCTGATACCAGGGTTTTTTAAAGCGCTTCAGCTTCCATTCGCGGGTTGGCATGTTGCCGGAACGCTCTTCCGCCAAATCTATACCGGTGTAATGCCCGTAGCCGAACTTGCTCATCCATTCAGACAGACGGTCAATACCCATGTCGTAGGCGACCTGATAGAAGAAGGTATCCGCCGACTCCTCCAGTGATTTGGTCACGTTCAGATGGCCGTGGCCCCATTTTTTCCAGTCGCGGTACCGTTTCTCAGAGCCAGGCAACTGCCACCAGCCGGGGTCAAACAGACTGGTATTACGGGTGATGACGCCCGCGCTCAGCGCAGACACGGCCACATACGGTTTAACCGTTGAAGCTGGAGGATAAACCCCCTGCGTCGCGCGGTTTACCAGCGGCGTGTTTGGATCGTTGAGCAGGCCGGAGTAATCCTTGCTGGAGATGCCATCCACGAAGAGGTTCGGATCGTAGCTTGGCATCGAAACCATCGCCAGAATGCCGCCGGTACGCGGGTCGGTCACAATAACCGCAGCACGGCTACCCGCCAGCAGCGTCTCGATATACTGCTGTAGCTTCAGGTCGAGCGTCAGATAGACGTCATGCCCCGCCTGCGGGGGCACCTCTTTCAGTTGTCGGATCACACGGCCACGGTTGTTAACTTCAACCTCTTCATACCCGGTCTGACCGTGCAGCACATCTTCGTAATAACGTTCGATCCCCAGCTTGCCAATATCATGGGTTGCGGCGTAGTTAGCCAGCTTGCCATCTTTATCAAGGCGTTCGACGTCTTTATCGTTGATTTTGGAGACGTAACCAATGACGTGCGTCAGCGCGGAGCCGTAAGGATAGTAGCGGCGTTTATAGCCTTTGACTTCCACACCGGGGAAACGGTACTGGTTAACGGCAAAACGGGCGACCTGCACTTCCGTCAGGTTGGTTTTTACCGGAATGGAGGTGAAGCGGTGAGAACGTGCGCGCTCTTTTTTGAACGCAGCGATATCGTCATCAGTCAGGTCGACAACGCTTCTCAGCGCGTTCAGGGTATCCTGCACGTTATCCACTTTCTCGGGCATCATCTCTATCTGGTAGATGGTGCGATTAAGCGCCAGCGGCGTGCCGTTACGATCGTAGATAATGCCGCGGCTGGGCGCGATGGGCACCAGCTTGATACGGTTTTCGTTTGAGCGGGTCTGGTAATCGGTATAGCGGACAATTTGCAGATTATAGAGGTTGGCGATCAGCACGCCGGTAAGCAGCAAAATCCCCGTAAAGGCGACCAGCGCCCGGCGCACAAACAGCGCGGACTCAGCCGTATAGTCGCGAAAAGAATTCTGTAGTTTCATCCGCTGCTTAAATTACCCTGGTCAGTCATTACTCGCGGTGATAAGGGTGGTTGGTAGTGATGCTCCATGCGCGATACAAACTTTCTGCCACGAGAACCCGTACAAGCGGGTGGGGCAGCGTCAGCGCCGAGAGTGACCAACTTTGTTCTGCTGCCGCTTTGCAGGCGGGAGATAACCCCTCTGGTCCGCCAATCAACAGACTGACGTCCCGACCATCCTGCTTCCAGCGCTCCAGTTCGTGCGCCAGCTGCGGCGTATCCCAGGGTTTGCCCGGGATATCGAGGGTCACGATGCGGTTTTTGCCTGCGGCAGCCAGCATCAGCTCTCCCTCTTTATCGAGAATACGTTTGATATCTGCGTTCTTGCCGCGCTTTCCTGCTGGGATCTCCACCAGTTCGAACGGCATATCTTTTGGGAAACGACGCAGATACTCAGTAAAACCGGTTTGTACCCAGTCCGGCATTTTGGTGCCGACGGCGACCAGTTGCAACTTCACGCATTAACCCCAGAGTTTTTCCAGCTCATACAGGCGACGACTCTCTTCCTGCATGACGTGGACAATCACATCGCCGAGATCGACAACCACCCAGTCAGCGGTCGCTTCACCTTCAACGCCCAGCGGAAGCAGCCCTGCCGCGCGCGATTCCTGAACAACATGGTCAGCAATCGAAACAACGTGACGAGTTGAGGTGCCGGTGCAGATGATCATGCAGTCGGTGATGCTGGATTTACCCTTAACGTCGATAGCGATGATGTCCTGACCTTTCAGGTCATCAATTTTGTCGATAACAAAATCCTGGAGTGCTTTACCCTGCAAGTTTTCCCCCTGGGTGAATGAGATTGTACAACTATGAATTCGTGGCCAGTCAGTATACCTGAACTGACGCCAGTCGCGGGACAAATGTCACCGCCCGGCTTTTGAAGGCGGGTATCATCCCACCCTCCGCCTGAGATTGCATCGCCATTTTTGTAAAACAATTTCTGTAAAGCAGCGATCGGCGGGAAAGTCTGGCAGCGGAGGATATCAGTATGGCTTAGCCTGTCAAGGCAGGATAATCATTAACGGACAATTTCGCCGGCGATGCTCAG
The DNA here is from genome assembly GCA_907164665.1 of Colias nastes. Taxonomy (NCBI): domain Eukaryota; kingdom Metazoa; phylum Arthropoda; class Insecta; order Lepidoptera; family Pieridae; genus Colias; species Colias nastes. The sequence continues at coordinate 603,994 of CAJQZM010040637.1, read as the reverse complement.
ACATCTGTACTTTTCTGATACAGACCGTGCGCATGGATATAGGCCAGCACGGGCGAGGGGAGGAGATCGTCACAGTCTAAACCCTGCTGGAGACGCTCGCGGATGAGGGTCGCAGAAATATCAAACCACGGCGTTTCAGCGAGGTAAATTTTCCCGGCGGGGAGACTGTGCAGGTCTTCTATATTGTCCGTCAGATGTGCGTCAAGCCACTGCTGATGCTGCGCGTCGCGCATGGTCAGCGGGTAGCCCGGACGGCGGCAGACCAGCAGATGACTGTTTTCCAGAATGGTTTCGTACTGGTACCAGCAGGGAAAGTTGAGCAAGGAATCCTGGCCGATGATAAACGCCAACGGTTTCATGGGCCCCTGCTCAGCGCGCCACTCCCGCAGCGTTTGCGATGTCCAGGAAGGGGTATCTCTACGCAGTTCACGCTCATCCAGTGTGAAGAGAGGCTTATCGGCGATAGCCAGCGCGAGCATCGCTTTACGCTGCTCGCTGGTTGCTTCTGGCTGAGGACGGTGCGGCGGAACATTGTTGGGCATGATGATCACCCGCTGCAAGCCAATCAAATTCGCGAGGATTTCTACCGGCTTAAGATGCCCATAGTGCACCGGGTCGAAGGTCCCGCCATACATTGCCTGTAAAGAATGCATATCACCCATCGATAAATACGTCTGCCAGCGCCTTATGGCAGAGCAGCAAAGAGAGACTCTCCAGCTCCGCCCAGACAGACTGACCGTAATCCTGTTTTAACGTCAGTTCGGCGCGCATCAGAAGTTGCACTGCCTGACGCAACTGCTCCTGGCTCAGGCGGTTTATCGCCTCCGTGGTCATCGCCCGACGGTTTTGCCAGACGCGATGTTTGTCGAATAAGGCGCGCAGGGGCGTGTGTGCTGACTGGCGTTTAAGGTTGTTCAGCAGCAGTAATTCGCGCTGGAGCGTACGGAGAAGGATGACCGGCTCACTCCCTTCCAGGCGCAGCTGTTGCAGGATGTGCAGAGCACGTTTACTTTTCGCCGACAGCAGCGCATCAACCCAGTGGAAGGGGGTAAAGTGCGCGGCATCATTCACCGCCTGTTCCACGCGCGGCAGCGTCAGCTTGCCATCGGGCCACAGCAGGGCGAGCCTGTCCAGCGCCTGCGCCAGTGCCAGAAGGTTGCCTTCGTAGCAGTAGCACAGGAGCTGACTGGCGGCCTCATCCAGCTGCAAATTGTGCTGCTTTGCTCGCGCGGCAACCCATTTTGGCAGATGCGCCTGCTCTGGCGTCTGGCAGGTGACCAGCACCGCACTGGGGGCTAGCCGGGTAAACCAGGCAGCGTTTTCCTGCGCTTTTGTGAGTTTGTTGCCGCGTACGATAAGCAGCAGATCGCCGTGTAACAAACTCACCAGCATAGCCAGCTGTTCATTGATGGCAGCGTTAGGACCATTCTCAGGCAGCAGGATCTGGATTGTCTGACGAGAGGCAAACAGGCTCATGGCCTGACAAAGCGAGAAGATAGCGTTCCAGTCGGTACTGTTATCGATCTGGAACGTATGATGCTCATCAAAACCCTGCGCGGCTGCCGCATGGCGAACCGCATCAAGGCTTTCCTGGAGTAACAGGGGGTCGTTGCCGAGTAGCAGATAGGCCGCGCGCAGCCCTTCGTTGAGCTGCGCGCGGAGTTGTTCAGGATACAACCTGATCATCAGTTACCCAGAGACGTTGGCATATCCGGCGTGCTGGCATCCGGTGTTTCGATAACGTCAGCGCCTTTTTTCGTCGACGCGGCAATGGCAGGCAGCCTGCGGATCAGCTGTTCCGCGGCCTTATCATACATTTCCTTGATGATAATCTGCTGTTCGGCGTCTTTTGCCAGCGCCGTCTGCGGGTTATCGAAGAACGAGCGGTAGACTTTGGTATTGATAGGGTAAATATCTTTACCTGGCATCAAGACGGCCGCATCAACGGTAAGCACCATCTGATATTCCGCCGTCCGCCCATCCTGGAAGATCGAGGCCGTATCTTGTGACAGCGTTGATTTCAGGACACGGAGCGAAGGAACATCCTGACGTAGGGTTCCCTTCTCGATCAGCTTAACATCGTTCAAACGCAGCTGGTTACGAATGGCCCGGCTCAGCGGTCCGTTCGGATCGGATGAGTCGAAGATCATCGTTTTCATCTGCGCAGGCACTGCCGTGGTGTTGCGCAGGTGCCAGCCGCAGCCAGCGGTGACAAGCACCGCCAGAGATAAGAGTATTGTTGCCAGTTGTCGCACGTTTCCTCCCGCGCTTAGCCAACGACCAGATTCAGCAGTTTACCAGGTACGTAGATCACTTTACGTACGGTAACGCCCTCAAGGTATTTAGCGACCAGATGCTCCTGGCCTGCGCGCTCGCGAACCTGTTCTTCGGTTGCGTCGACCGCGACGGTAATTTTACCGCGCACTTTACCGTTAACCTGCACCACCACCAGCGTGGTGTTTTCCACCATAGCGGATTCATCCGCCACTGGCCACGGCGCATTGTCGATATCGCCTTCGCCTTTCAGCTCCTGCCACAGGGTAAAGCTAACGTGCGGCGTGAACGGGTTCAGCATGCGAACGACCGCCAGCAGCGCTTCACGCATTAAGGCACGATCCTGCTCGCCGTCCTGCGGGGCTTTCGCCAGCTTGTTCATCAGTTCCATAATAGCCGCAATTGCGGTATTGAAGGTCTGACGACGACCAATATCATCGGTGACTTTCGCAATGGTTTTATGAACATCACGACGCAGCGCCTGTTGATCTTCAGTCAGTGCAGCTACGTTCAGCGCTGGCGCATCGCCCTGAGAGGTGTGCTCGTAAACCAGTTTCCAGACGCGCTTCAGGAAGCGGTTGGCCCCTTCAACGCCGGATTCCTGCCACTCAAGGGTCATATCTGCCGGGGAAGCGAACATCATGAACAGACGCACGGTATCCGCACCATAACGCTCAACCATCACCTGCGGGTCGATGCCGTTATTTTTAGACTTGGACATCTTGCTCATGCCGGTATAAACCAGTTCATGACCTTCAGCGTCTTTCGCCTTCACGATACGGCCTTTCTCGTCGCGCTCGACAATCGCATCAACCGGAGAAACCCAGTTACGCTCGCCGTTCGCGCCAACGTAGTAGAACGCATCTGCCAGCACCATACCCTGACACAGCAGTTGTTTTGCCGGCTCGTCGGAGTTGACCAGGCCTGCGTCACGCATCAGTTTGTGGAAGAAGCGGAAGTAGAGCAGGTGCATGATGGCGTGTTCAATGCCACCGATGTAAATGTCTACCGGCAGCCAGTAGTTTGCTGCATCAGAATCCAGCATGCCTTCTTTGTACTGCGGGCAGGTGTAGCGCGCATAGTACCAGGAGGATTCCATAAAGGTGTCAAAGGTGTCGGTTTCACGCAGCGCTGGCTGACCGTTGACGGTGGTTTTCGCCCACTCAGGATCGGCTTTGATCGGGCTGGTGATGCCGTCCATGACCACGTCTTCCGGCAGGATCACCGGCAGCTGATCTTCCGGCGTTGGCATCACGGTACCATCTTCCAGCGTCACCATTGGGATTGGCGCACCCCAGTAACGCTGACGGGAAACGCCCCAGTCGCGCAGACGGTAGTTCACTTTACGCTCGCCCACGCCCAGGGAGGCCAGCTTGTCGGCGATGGCGTTGAAGCCCTCTTCGAAGCTCAGGCCGCTGAACTCACCGGAGTTAAACAGGGTGCCTTTTTCAGTCAGCGCTTGCTCAGAGAGATCGGGTTCAGAGCCGTCAGCAGCAAGAATAACAGGCTTGATGGTCAGACCGTATTTGGTGGCAAATTCGTAGTCGCGCTGGTCGTGACCCGGCACGGCCATCACGGCGCCTGTGCCGTATTCCATCAGTACGAAGTTGGCGGCCCAGACAGGGATCGCTTCGCCCGTCAGCGGGTGGATCGCTTTGAAGCCGGTATCAACGCCTTTTTTCTCCATCGTCGCCATGTCGGCTTCGGCCACTTTCGTGTTGCGGCATTCGTCGATAAAGGTCGCCAGTTCTGGATTGTTTTCTGCCGCTTTCTGCGCCAGCGGGTGACCTGCGGCCACGGCCAGGTAGGTCGCGCCCATGAAGGTGTCCGGGCGGGTGGTGTAGACGGTCAGGGTCTGATCGTAGTTCTCAACGTTGAAGGTAATTTCCACACCTTCGGAACGGCCGATCCAGTTGCGCTGCATGGTCTTAACGGTATCTGGCCAGTGGTCCAGATTGTCCAGATCGTTCAGCAGTTCGTCAGCGTAGGCGGTGATTTTGATAAACCACTGCGGGATCTCTTTACGCTCTACTTTGGTGTCGCAGCGCCAGCAGCAGCCATCGATAACCTGTTCGTTCGCGAGAACGGTCTGGTCATTTGGGCACCAGTTAACGGCAGAGGTCTTCTTGTACACCAGGCCTTTTTTATACAGCTCGGTGAAGAACTTCTGCTCCCAGCGGTAGTATTCCGGGGTACAGGTTGCCAGCTCGCGGCTCCAGTCATAGCCGAAGCCCAGCATTTTCAGCTGGTTTTTCATGTACGCGATGTTGTCGTACGTCCACGGAGCCGGTGCCGTGTTGTTTTTCACCGCCGCGCCTTCAGCAGGCAGGCCGAACGCATCCCAGCCGATAGGCTGAAGAACGTTTTTGCCCAGCATGCGCTGGTAGCGTGCAATCACGTCACCGATGGTGTAGTTACGCACGTGGCCCATGTGTAGTCGACCAGAAGGATAGGGAAGCATCGACAGGCAGTAATACTTCTCTTTGCTCTCGTCTTCGGTTACTTCAAAGGTGCGCTTCTCGTCCCAGTGTTGCTGGACTTTTGATTCTATCTCTTCCGGGCGGTATTGCTCTTGCATGGCAGCCAGTGGTCCTGTGTTCAATACAGCTACAAATGTAGCCAATGGATGTGGTAATTCAGATCCGCATAGCATAGCCCAAACGCCCGCGTCAAAACAGCCTTTCACGCAAATGCACTTTGCAGGAATTTACCGGGTCTGTGCTTCACCTGACAAAGCGGCGACGAAATAAGGTCTATTATTAGAGACAGTTACTTACCCGGGAGGCAAAATGATGAACAAGGTTGCTCAATTTTACCGTGAACTGGTAGCGACTCTGACGGAACGGCTGCGTAACGGCGAGCGTGATATCGACGCGCTGGTCGAACAGGCACGCGCACGCGTGACGCAAACGGGTGAGTTAACGCGAACCGAAGTGGAAGAGGTAACGCGCGCCGTGCGCCGCGACCTGGAGGAGTTCGCGCGAAGCTATGAAGAGAGCCAGGACGAGATCGCCGACAGTGTTTTTATGCGGGTAATTAAAGAGAGCCTGTGGCAGGAGCTGGCGGATATTACCGATAAAACTCAGCTGGAGTGGCGCGAGGTGTTCCAGGATTTAAACCACCACGGTGTCTATCACAGCGGCGAAGTAGTGGGGCTGGGGAACCTGGTGTGTGAGAAGTGCCACCACCATATCGCCGTTTATACGCCGGAGGTGTTGTCGCTGTGTCCGAAGTGCGGGCACGACCAGTTCCAGCGTCGGCCGTTTGAGCCGTAGGTAAAAGCAAAACTGTTTGCACCCTCTCCCTGTGGGAGAGGGTCGGGGTGAGGGCATCAGGCCGCAGAATAATAAGCCAGCCGCTCCGCCAGTAAATATCCAAACGTTTCCCGAAAGATTTCCACCCTCTTTAGGCTGTGACCCTTTCATTCCACGAGTCTTTGTACATTATGTTTCCTTCAGTGTACTTCCATTCTATAGACTCATAGCGAATTTCAACTTCTTCCATATGTTTACTTGCAATACCTACTGGAAATAGAACGGGGGAGATTTGAGTTATCTTTACATTTTCCAGCTTTATATTGAAATATTCCAGTTCTATTCCTGCATCATTAATTTTATACATTTTTATTAAAGCTTCTTTCAGTATTCTTCCTTCGCATACGGCTCTGAATAGATAGGGTGTGAGCCGGTCTATCTCTTTTTCAAATCTAATCGGTACATGAAGACGTGTTCCAGTCAGTTTCCCTGTATTATGGTCTGTAGGAATCCATACCGAATGATTAAAGGACTTAAGCTCAGTGGAACCCAATCGTGATGGCATTAAACACTCTCCTGTCAAAGGTGAGCCATTGTCATCGATGAGCCAAATATGTGCCGGGATAGTCATTTCATTCTTTCCCTTTGAAAAAAATATTAGTGAAAGTGTTAGTGTTACTATCAAGGTGATAATTCCAAATGTAATTTTGTTATTATCGACAAAAATAGAAACCAAAATGGAGATTATGGCTATAAGGAAAATTATTCCACAGCCTATAATATTGTTGATGCAATCATCTTTGATACTATTATAAAAACGCCTGATACATCTTCTTAATAGATTATTCATCAAATTAAGCATTTTCACATCATTCTCTTAAGTGCTCTGACAATTTCTTCATCAGATGCTGTGCTAATATTTAGATAGCCAGACTTCATGATCATGGGTTCGATCAAGAAATACATCATTTCTAACCCCTCTCTATATAAGGCGTAATAAAATATTGGGCAGAAATTTTTTAGATTATCTGCGCTATCAGCAGCACGTTGTACAATCCCATAAATATTCAGTCCTCCTATGACCCACCCAACTCTGCTTCCTATTTTTTTCATTAATGCATTCTGAACAAATAAATTCATTTTGTTTCCGTAGCATATGTATGATGTTATAGAGTAAATCAAACCATTTTTGAAATGTATTTAATGGAATAGTTTTTGGCGAATGGCATTAAGTTTTCAAGGATTGTTTTCTTTTCTACATCGCTTTTATTTTTTAAGAGGGTTTCTATATATATATTCAACATTCGAAACATAACATTTCTATGTTTGACTAGTTCATATAGAGCGCAAATAAATCTGACATCTTCAGAACCAAGTTTTTTACAAACATCTTGATAATTTTCTGTAAGACAGGATGTATAATAAAGTAAGCGTGTTGTGGCATCGCCAAGACCATTTACATAATCTTGTACACCTTCTTTAACGCCTATTAACGCTTTATCTAACCGCACAGCTAGCTCTTTGTCAGTTCCAGGTTGCTTAATAATTTCTTCGCTGTAATACATAACGTGCTCCCTTGCTATGTTCATTCGATCATCGAACATGTCCTTGCGAAGCAAAGTGATGTTTATCTCACTTTTGAAAGTATCCATAAAAGAATTCATTGTTTTTATTTGAGGAGTGAATCAGTAGCAAGTAATAATAATTGTGACAAATGGGTGGGGCTAATGGTTTAGCTATTATCAAATAAAAGCGTTCTGTTTTTTCTTGCTTGTTTTATTTAATGAGGTTTTTAGTGTGAGGGAGGCATGATAAGGGCATTAGGCAGCAGAACCGCCTAAAATGCCCAATAATGTACTGTTTTTTCGGACTACATATAATAAGCCAGCCGCTCCGCCAGCAAATCCACAAACGCTTCCCGATCGATATCCACCATCACCGTGGTATTCGGCTTGTTTCCCGTTAGCGAGTAATAGTCCACCACCGTCATTCCCTGGGTATATTTCCCCTGTGTTTCCACACCAACCCAACGCTCGACCGTGGTAAACATTTCCGGCTTCAGCAGCCAGGCGATGGTGCATGGGTCATGCAGCGGGGCGCCGTGGAAGCCCCACTTCTCGGCTTTGTGATACTCCATAAAGAAGTCGAGCAGCTCTGCCACGGTCGTTGCAACCGGGTTGCCCACAGAACGGAATCGTTCAATGTCCTGCGCCATAATTTGTGCGCGGTGGGTAACGTCCAGCCCCGCCATCACAATCGGCAGGCCCGACTGGAAGACGATTTCCGCGGCTTCCGGGTCAACGAAGATGTTGAACTCTGCTGCTGGCGTCCAGTTCCCCAGCCCCATTGCCCCGCCCATGATGACGATACGGGCGATGTTGCTGTGCAGTTCAGGATGGCTGTTCAGCAGCAGCGCAACGTTGGTCTGCGGGCCGGTCGCCACCAGCGTCACGGGCTCTGCGCTCTCACGCAGCACCTTCGCCATGAGCTCGACGGCAGTGCAGTTTTGCGGTGCGAAATCCGGCTCCGGCAGCGCCGGACCATCCAGCCCACTTTCACCGTGAACGTTATCCGCAATGATCAGCTCGCGCATCAGCGGCTTAACGGCGCCACCTGCGACAGGAATATCGGTGCGTTTCAGCAGCGTCAACATGCGCAACACGTTTCGCAAGGTTTTATCCGGCGTCTGGTTTCCGGCGGAGGAGGTGACAGCTTTTACGTCCAGTTCAGGGGAAGCAAGAGCAAGGACGAGTGCGATCGCGTCATCATGACCCGGATCGCAGTCGAGAATAATTGGCTGTGCCATAGCGTTCTCCATTCTCAGCATTATTTGTGACAAGGTTAACGCTGCGATGTGACGCCGAATAGAAAAAGAGATCTAAAGCGTGAAGCAGTGCGCAATCCGCAGATTGCGCACTAAAAAGATTAATGCAGGATTTTGGCGAGGAAGTCTTTTGCACGTTCAGATTTAGGATTTGCGAAGAACTCTTCTTTTGGTGAGTCTTCAACAATTTTCCCTTCATCCATGAAGATCACGCGGTTGGCCACTTTACGGGCGAAGCCCATTTCGTGCGTCACCACCATCATGGTCATCCCTTCGTGCGCCAGCTCCACCATGACGTCCAGCACTTCGTTGATCATCTCAGGATCGAGCGCGGACGTCGGCTCATCAAACAGCATAGCCACCGGATCCATGCACAGCGCACGCGCGATTGCCACACGCTGCTGTTGGCCGCCCGAAAGCTGCGCCGGGAACTTATCCGCATGTGCAGACAGCCCGACGCGTTCCAGCAACTTCAGCCCCTTTTCGCGCGCCGCTTTTTTGTCGCGCTTCAGCACTTTCACCTGCGCCAGCGTCAGGTTCTCAATGATGGAGAGGTGAGGGAACAGCTCAAAATGCTGGAACACCATCCCTACGTGGGAGCGAAGCTGGGCAAGGTTGGTTTTGCGGTCATTCACTTTGGTGCCGTTAACGACAATCTCGCCCTGCTGGACAGGTTCCAGCCCATTAACGGTTTTGATAAGCGTGGACTTACCGGAACCGGACGGGCCGCAGACCACCACCACATCGCCTTTTTTCACTTCTGTTGAGCAGTCGGTCAGCACCTGAAAGTGCCCATACCATTTAGAAACATTTTTCAGGGAAATCATTATACCGTCCTTTTCTTCAGCCAGCTGACCAACAGCGATGCGCTTAAACTAATCACAAAATAGACCCCGCCCGCGAAGAGGATCATCTCAACCTGCGTTCCGTCACGTTCGCCAATGGTGGAGGCGGTACGGAAGAAGTCTGCCAGGCTCAGCACGTAGACCAGGGAGGTATCCTGGAACAGGACGATGCCCTGCGTCAGCAGCAGCGGAACCATGGCGCGAAACGCCTGCGGCAGAATAATGAGCTTCATAGACTGCCAGTGCGTCATACCGAGCGCCAGCGCAGCGCTGGACTGCCCGCGCGAGATACTCTGAATACCGGCGCGGATGATCTCTGAGTAGTAGGCGGCTTCAAACATGGAAAACGCCACCATGGCAGAGATCAGGCGGATATCGGTCTTTGGCGACAGTCCCAGTACGTTCTGTAAAAAGCCGGGAACAATCAGATAAAACCACAGCAGCACCATGACCAGTGGAATGGAGCGGAACACGTTAACGTAAGCCGTGGCAAACCAGGCGAGCGGCTTAAAGCTCGACAGGCGCATCACAGCCAGCAGGGTGCCCCAGACAATACCGACGATAATGGCGATAACGGTGATCTTTAAGGTGATTGCCAGTCCATCCAGCAGATAGGGCATGGAGGGAACAATGGAACTCCAGTCAAAATCGTACATTTATTTGCCCCCCAGATTGCCCGGCAGGCGTACTTTGCGTTCAACCAGGTTCATCACCAGCATGATGAATGCGTTAATCAGAACATAGGCGAGCGTGATCGCCGTGAAGGATTCCCATGCGTGAGCGGAATAATCCAGCAGTTTGCCCGCCTGCGCCGCCATATCTACCAGACCAATGGTTGAGGCGATAGCCGAGTTTTTTACCAGGTTCATCATCTCGGACGTCATCGGCGGAACGATGACGCGGTAAGCGTTCGGCAGCAGTACGTAACGGTAGGCCTGAGGCAGAGTCAGGCCCATCGCCAGTGCCGCATTCTTTTGCCCGCGCGGCAGTGACTGTATGGCGGCACGTACCTGCTCGCAGACGCGCGCAGCGGTGAACAGCCCCAGACACAGCATAGAGGAGACAAAAAATTGTACGTTAGGATCCAGCTCGGCCTTAAACCACATGCCGAGATCTTCCGGCAGCAGTTCCGGGATCACCAGATACCAGGTAAAGAACTGCACGATCAGCGGAACGTTACGGAACAGTTCCACATAGAGCGTGCCAATTGAAGAGAGAAAACGGTTAGGGACGGTACGCAGAATACCGAACAGCGAACCGACAAGAAACGCGATAATCCACGCCGTTATCGATAACGCAACGGTAACCTGAAAGCCGCTCCACAGCCAGCCGAGATAGGTGGTGTTGCCGAACGGGGCTTGTTGCAGAAAGATGCCCCAGTTCCAGTCAATTGACATAGTAAACTCCAGAAAAAAAAGGGTAGCAGCGCTACCCTCGAAGATTGGTGAGAAGCTCAATTTTTGCGCTGAGTGGGGAACGGCCACTCAACGTATAGTCTGTCCATGCTTCCCGACAATCGAGAGGGCAGGAGATCCCGCCCCTGTCGTTCTAATTAGTTAAGAGCTTTGTCGTTTGGTGATTTGAACAGCGCTTTCATGTCGTCAGACAGTTCAAAGTTCATGTTCAGGTTTTTTGGTGGAATTGGGTTCTTGAACCATTTGTCGAACCATTTTGCCGCTTCGCCGGAGGTTTGCGCCTGAGCGATGGTGTCATCGATCAGTTTCTTGAAGTCCTCGTCACCTTTACGCAGCATACAGCCGTAGGCTTCTTTCGACTGGGCGGTACCGACGATTTCCCAGTTGTCTGGTTTCTTCGCCTTGGCGCGCTCGCCTGCCAGCAGAGCGTCATCCATCATAAACGCGACGGCACGGCCGCTTTCCAGGGTACGGAAGGAGTCGCCATGGTCTTTCGCGCTGATGATGCGCATGTCCATTTTCTTTTCGTCGTTCAGCTTGTGCAGCAGCACTTCGGACGTGGTACCGGAGGTCACGACAACCGCTTTGCCTTTCAGGTCAGCAAAATCTTTGATGTCGCCGCCTTTCTTCGTCAGCAGGCGGGTGCCCACAACGAAGATGGTGTCCGAGAACGCGGCCTGTTTCTGACGCTCAAGGTTGTTGGTGGTTGAGCCACATTCAAAATCAAATGTGCCGTTTTGCAGCAGAGGAATACGGTTCTGTGAAGTGATGGGGATCAGCTTCACTTGCAGGTCAGGTTTGTTCAGCTTTTTCTTCACGGCTTCAACGATGGCGTTGGAGTAATCCTGTGAATAGCCCACGACTTTTTGCGTGTTGTCGTAGTAAGAGAACGGGACAGAAGATTCACGGTGGCCGACCACGATCACGCCGTTTTTGGCAATCTTGTCGAGAGTGCTTCCTGCTGCCGGAGCGTCTTCAGCGTGGACAACCCCCGCAGACATTCCCATAACCAGCATTGCTGTGGCCAGTTTACGTAATTGCATACCCAACTCCTTTCTTATCAGCGCCAGTGACGCATAGATACCCATTGTGATGTTGTTATATCTCGCGCAATGCGAGTGCAGTGTTATGCAAGCTTGTTAACATTTAGTCTGGCTTAATGTAAAGATTTTGCTGCGTTATTGTTTATTTTTGCGAAGCGCGCCGCACCATTCAGAGGCAATAATCCCTCGTTGCACCGTTTCGGTGCTACCGATGATCTACGCTGGTGCGACAAGGTTGCATGTTAAGCCAGACAGCGTTGATGTAAGTAAACAAAGCAACAGGCGTGCCAGAATTGAAGTTTGGGAGGAAATTGTCGGGCGGCGCCGGCGCCGGAGAGCAGGCCGGGTAAGGCGTAGCCGCCACCCGGCAACAGAAGGTAAGGTTATTTACGACGCTGACGCAGGCTCATCAGCACTGCGCCAAAGCCGAACAGCACGGTCAAAATCCACAGCGGCCAGTTCCCGGTGCGCGCGTAAGGGGTGAGCCCGGTAGTTGGCGTGACGTTAGTAGTCAGCACCTCACGGGTAAATTGCGGGATCATGGCCTGGATTTCACCCTGCGGACCAATCACGGCGGTAATGCCGTTATTGGTGCTGCGCAGCAACGGACGCGCCAGCTCCAGAGAACGCATTCTCGCCATCTGGAAGTGCTGCCACGGACCAATCGATTTACCGAACCACGCATCGTTTGAGATGGTCAGCAGATAGTCGGTGTCCGGGCGGAAATTATCGCGCACCTGCTCGCCGAGGATAATCTCGTAGCAAATGGCGGCCGTCAGGGCAAAACCGTGCGCATGCAGCTGCGGCTGAACGTAAGGGCCCCGGCTGAATGAGGACATCGGCAAATCAAAAAACGGTGCCAGTGGGCGCAGAATAGACTCCAGCGGAACAAATTCGCCAAACGGTACAAGGTGGTTTTTGTTGTAACGATTGGTGGAGGTATAGCTGTATTCGCTGCCCTTACCGAGCGTAATGATCGTGTTGTACGTGTCATAGCGGTTCTGCTGATTGAGACGCGCATCCACAATTCCGGTGATCAGCGTACTGCCGCGTGCGCGCAGCAGATCGTCCATCATCTTCAGGAAGGGCTGCTGATTGATCTCCAGGTCTGGGATCGCAGACTCAGGCCAGATGATGAGCTGCGATTTGCCCATCACCTTTTCAGTGGCGTTGGCGTAGATTTTCAGCGTGTTCAGCAGCTGATTCTCATCCCATTTCAGGGACTGCGGGATATCGCCCTGGACCAGAGAAACCTGCGTGGCGCGCGCGGGCTCCAGCGTAAACCACTGGATATAACGCAGCGGGAAGGGCAGGGCAAACAGGATTAACGCGGCAACCAGCGGCTTCCAGTTACGTGTCACCAGGGCCAGCACCAGCAGGCCGCTGACGATCATCAACAGGAAGTTGATGGCTTCCACGCCCATGACCGGGGCCAGGCCTTTCAGCGGGCCGTCTACCTGGCTATAGCCGAACTGCAACCACGGGAAGCCGGTCAGTACCCAGCCGCGCAGAAATTCGGTGATTTGCCAGACAACGGGTGCCGCTATCGCCACGCGCAGCCAGGTCGTTTTTGGCCACAGGCGAGACAGGATGCCCGCGAACAGGCCAGTGTAGAGCGAAAGATAGGCGGCGAGCAGCACAACCAGGAAGACGTTAACCGGCCCCGGCATTCCGCCAAATTGCGCGATACTGACGTAGACCCAGTTGATACCAGAGCCAAACAGTCCCAGCCCCCAGAAGTAGCCGATGGCCGCGGCCTGTACCGGACGACGGTTCAGGGTAAGCCCCTGTAGCCCCATCAGGGAGAGAATAGCGGCTGGCCAGATATCGTAAGGAGAAAAAGCCAGCGTACCGCTGGCTCCGAGTAACAGCGCCAGCAGCAAACGGACGCGCTGGCGTTCAAAGAGTGGGGCAAATGCCATTTACATTAATCTTCCAGTTTTGGCACCGGTGAGTCGTCCGGCATTCTGACGTGAACCTGAATAATACGTCGGCTGTCAGCCATTGCGACCTTGAACTGGTAACCATCGATGTCAACGGTTTCACCGCGGGCCGGAAGATGGCCGAAGGCCTGCATCACCAGACCACCAATGGTGTCCACTTCTTCATCGCTGAAGCTGGTGCCAAAGGTATCGTTGAAGTCTTCAATGGAGGCCAGCGCGCGCACGGTCCAGGTGTGGCGGCTCAGCTGACGGAAGTCGATATCCTCTTCTTCGTCATACTCATCTTCGATTTCGCCCACGATCAGCTCAAGGATGTCTTCGATTGTGACCAGACCGGAAACGCCACCAAATTCATCAATAACAATCGCCATGTGATAGCGCTGGGAGCGAAACTCCTTCAGCATCCGATCCACACGCTTACTTTCCGGCACAACCACGGCCGGGCGTAACACCTTTTCCATACTGAAGGCTTCGGCATCGCTGCGCATAAACGGCAGCAGATCTTTCGCCATCAAAATCCCTTCAATGTGATCTTTATCTTCGCTGATGACCGGGAAACGTGAGTGAGCCGATTCGATAATCACATCGAGGCACTCGTCCAGCGTCTGGTTGCGTTTCAGGGTAATCATCTGCGAGCGGGGGATCATGATGTCGCGGACGCGCTGGTCGGCGATGTCCATCACCCCTTCGAGCATTTCGCGCGTATCTTCGTCGATAAGGTCGTTCTGCCCGGAATCACGAATCAGCTCCAGCAGTTCATCACGGTTTTTCGGTTCGCCGTGGAAAAGCTGGTTCAGAATGAGGGAGAAAAATCCCTTTTTAGTGGTTGTCGTGTCGCTACTGTGTGAATTGTCGTCGCTCATGGCGTTTGTTAAGGGTTCTCTTGTTAGTTCAACGTTAACCGCCGCGCTATGTCCCTGCGCGGCGGCATGGTAGTCAGTGACTGACTATTCTTTCTCGGCAATGTACGGATCCTCATAGCCCAGAGCAAGCATTATCTCTGTCTCGAGGGATTCCATCTCTTCCGCTTCGTCATCTTCAATATGGTCGTAACCCAGAAGATGCAGGCTACCGTGCACCACCATGTGTGCCCAGTGCGCTTCCAGCGGCTTTTGCTGCTCTTTGGCTTCCTGCTCAACCACCTGACGGCAGATGATCAGATCGCCCAGCAGCGGCATCTCAATGCCCGGAGGGGCTTCGAACGGGAAAGAGAGCACGTTGGTCGGCTTATCTTTCCCGCGGTAGGTCAGGTTGAGCTCATGGCTTTCTGCTTCATCCACCAGGCGAATCGTGACCTCTGATTCTTCCTGAAACTGGGGGATAACGGCATCCAGCCATTTCTGAAACTGTGCCTCTTCTGGCATGCCGGAATTATCTTCACAGGCCAGCTGTAAATCGAGGATCACCTGACTCATTTCTGTTCATGCTCCTGCGCTTCGCGCTTACGTTCTGCGGCCAGTTCGGCCCTGCGCTTCTGATCTGCCTCTTCCCATGCCTCATAAGCGTTAACGATACGCGCGACCACCGGATGGCGTACCACGTCTTCACTGTGGAAGAAGTTGAAGCTGATTTCCTCTACCTCGGCCAGGACTTCGATGGCGTGACGCAGACCCGATTTGGTGTTACGTGGCAGGTCAATCTGGGTGACGTCACCGGTGATAACCGCTTTCGAGTTAAAGCCAATACGCGTCAGGAACATCTTCATCTGTTCGATAGTGGTGTTCTGGCTCTCATCCAGAATGATGAACGCGTCGTTAAGCGTACGGCCACGCATGTAGGCCAGCGGGGCCACTTCAATCACGTTACGCTCGATGAGCTTTTCAACTTTCTCGAAGCCGAGCATTTCGAACAGCGCGTCATACAGCGGGCGCAGATACGGGTCGACCTTCTGGCTCAGATCGCCCGGCAGGAAGCCCAGTTTTTCACCGGCTTCAACAGCAGGGCGGGTCAGCAGGATACGGCGGATCTCCTGACGCTCAAGCGCATCGACCGCAGCGGCAACGGCCAGATAGGTTTTACCCGTACCCGCCGGGCCCACGCCGAAGGTGATGTCATGGTCGAGAATATTGGCGATGTACTGCGCCTGGTTCGGGGTACGAGGCTTAATCACGCCGCGTTTAGTTTTGATGTTGATGGCTTTGCCATAGTCCGGCACGCTCTCCGCGCTCTGCTCAAGCACGCGCGCCTCTTTGATGGCCAGGTGGATCTGTTCAGGTTCAATATCCTGGATCTCACCGCGCATCGGGGCGGTATCAACATACAGGCTGCGGAGAATATCTGCCGCGGCGTTGACGCAGATTGGGCGTCCGGTGAGTTTGAAATGGTTATCGCGACGATTGATTTCGATACCCAGACGTCGCTCCAGTTGTTTGATGTTGTCATCAAACGGCCCGCACAGGCTCAGCAGGCGAGCGTTGTCTGCGGGCTCAAGGCTAATTTCACGCGTATCTATGTTCAAACTGTTCCTCTTTAATTGGTTAACTGACCTGTGGCCACACGGCGTAATAAAACGGTCATTACCGAAATTATTCACGCCATAGAATAAAGGCGCAAGCGTTGCGGTAGATATTGGGGGTGATGAGAGGAAATACAAGGCCTGCCGGACAGGCAGGCCAGGAGGATCACGGCTGGTAAATACCTACGCCAGAGTCGTTGACCTTGCGGGTGCGAGAGATAACGGATTCCGGAGTCTGTGCAATTCGCAGACCCATTTCGTCCTCAGTGCGTACCACCTTCCCGCGCAGCGAGTTCGTGAGCACTTCGACAATCTCGACGTCCACAAACTTACCGATCATGTCCGGGGTGCCTTCAAAATTCACCACGCGGTTATTTTCGGTTCGACCAGACAGTTCCATGATGCTCTTACGGGAGGTGCCTTCCACCAGAATACGCTGGACAGTGCCGAGCATGCGACGACTCCAGGCGTTGGCCTGCTGGTTGATACGCTCCTGTAGAATATACAGACGCTGCTTTTTCTCTTCTTCCGGTACATCATCAACCATATCGGCCGCAGGGGTGCCCGGGCGCGCAGAGAAGATAAAGCTGTAGCTGACGTCGAAATTCACCTCGCCGATGAGCTTCATGGTGCGCTCGAAGTCATCAGCGGTTTCGCCAGGGAAGCCGACGATAAAGTCGGAGCTAATCTGGATATCCGGGCGCGCTTCACGCAGCTTGCGGATGGTGGACTTATACTCCAGCACCGTATGTGGACGACCCATCAGGTTCAGCACGCGGTCAGAGCCGCACTGGATAGGCAGGTGCAGGAAGCTCACCAGCTCTGGCGTATCGCGATAGACGTCAATAATGTCGTCGGTAAATTCCATCGGATGGCTGGTGGTAAAGCGAATGCGGTCGATGCCGTCAATCGCCGCCACCAGACGCAGCAGTTCAGCAAAGCTGCCGGTGGTACCGTCGTAGTTTTCCCCGCGCCAGGCGTTCACGTTCTGCCCCAGCAGGTTCACTTCGCGAACGCCCTGCGCGGCAAGCTGCGCGATTTCAAACAGGATATCGTCTGCCGGGCGGCTCACTTCTTCACCGCGGGTGTAAGGCACCACGCAGTAAGTACAGTATTTGTTGCAGCCTTCCATGATGGAGACGAAGGCGGTCGGGCCATCAGCGCGCGGCTCTGGCAGACGGTCAAATTTCTCGATCTCCGGGAAGCTCACGTCAACCACCGGGCTACGGCTGCCGCGAACCTGATTAATCATCTCTGGCAGGCGGTGCAGGGTCTGAGGGCCAAAAACGATATCCACATAGGGGGCTCTCTGGCGGATTAGCTTACCTTCCTGCGATGCGACGCAGCCACCCACGCCAATGATCAGGTCCGGATTTTTCCGTTTGAGAAGCTTCCAGCGGCCTAACACATGAAAGACTTTTTCCTGTGCTTTTTCACGAATTGAACAGGTGTTCAGCAGCAGCACATCGGCTTCTTTCGCATTTTCAGTCAGCTGGTATCCGTGGGTGGTATCCAGCAGATCGGCCATCTTCGATGAATCGTATTCGTTCATCTGACAGCCCCAGGTTTTTATATGGAGTTTTTTAGTCATCGACTTGCTCAGCTCAGGATTGCAAGCCGCGTATTGTAATGCTTTGGTGCGGTTGTGACCAGTATGAAGGTTGTCAACCTCAGGGCCGCAAAAATCCGGTAAACTTAAGGTATTCTTCAATAAGGAATAGTGACCATGACACTCCTGAACACCGAAGTTGCCGTTGTTGGCGGCGGTATGGTCGGCGGCGCACTGGCGCTGGGGCTGGCGCAGCAGGGATTTGACGTAACCGTTATTGAACAGGCGGCTCCGCCGGCATTCGATCCTGCCAGCCAACCGGACGTGCGTATTTCCGCCATCAGCGCGGCCTCTGTTGATCTGCTTCGCGGGCTGGGCGTCTGGGAGGCGGTGCTGGCGATGCGCGCGCATCCTTACAGCCGTCTCGAAACCTGGGAGTGGGAAAATGCTCACGTGTCGTTTGATGCCGCCGAGCTGAAACTGCCGCGCCTGGGCTATATGGTGGAAAACAACGTGCTCCAGCAGGCACTCTGGCAGGCGCTGGAGGCGCACCCGAAGGTGACGTTGCGCGTGCCGGACTCGCTGAAAGGCCTGCATCGTCATGAGGGCGGGTATCTCCTGACGCTGGACAACGACGATGAGCTGGCCGTGAAGCTGGTGGTGGGGGCGGATGGCGCGAACTCGCAGGTCAGGCAGATGGCAGGCATTGGGATCCATGCCTGGCAGTACCAGCAGTCCTGCATGCTGATCACCGTTCAGTCAGAAAACGCGCCGGGCGAAAGCACCTGGCAGCATTTTACGCCGAACGGCCCGCATGCATTCTTACCGCTGTTTGATAACTGGGCTTCGCTGGTGTGGTACGACAAACCGGCGCGCATTCGACAGTTGCAGGGGCTGTCCATGGATCAGTTGCAGCGCGAAATCCGCCAGCACTTCCCGAGCCGTCTGGGCAACGTGACCCCGGTTGCCGCCGGCGCATTCCCGCTGATGCGACGCCATGCGTTGCAGTATGCCCGTGAAGGACTGGTGCTTGTGGGGGACGCGGCGCACACCATTCATCCGCTGGCGGGGCAGGGGGTGAATCTGGGATACCGTGACGTCGATGCGTTACTGGATGTGCTGGGTAACGCTCGCGCCCACGCGGAAGCCTGGGCCAGCCATCAGGTTCTGAAGCGCTACCAGACGCGCCGTATGGCGGATAACTTCATTATGCAGTCGGGGATGGATCTGTTCTATGCCGGGTTCAGCAATGATGTTGGTCCGGTGCGTATAGTGCGCAATATTGGATTGATGGCAGCGGAACGTGCCGGTGGTCTGAAGCGTCAGGCCCTGAAGTACGCCCTCGGACTCTGATCTTTATTCCCTCTCCCCGTGGGAGAGGGTTAGGGGGAAGGCATCAGGCCGCACTATTCTAAACAACAAAAACAAAAAAGCCCGCAGAGCGGGCTTGTTTGTTTAAAGTGGCTGGGGTGCAGGGATTCGAACCCCGGAATGCTGGTATCAGAAACCAGAGCCTTACCGCTTGGCGACACCCCAATTGCGTTAAACAAACTGCTTAACGACTTAAAGTGGCTGGGGTACGAGGATTCGAACCTCGGAATGCCGGAATCAGAATCCGGTGCCTTACCGCTTGGCGATACCCCAACAATGTTCAGTTTACCGAATCGTATTCGATAACGTAAATATGGTGGCTACGACGGGATTCGAACCTGTGACCCCATCATTATGAGT
>CAJQZM010040637.1:521613-584651 GCA_907164665.1 Colias nastes | reverse complement strand
CCCATCATTATGAGTGATGTGCTCTAACCAACTGAGCTACGTAGCCATCTTTTTTTCGCGTTACCTTATCGGCGTTGCGGGGCGCATTATGCGTATAGACCCTTGCAGCGTCAACACCTTTTTCAATGAAAATAGCCGGAATGTGACTGTTTGGTTAGGTTGCGAACAGCGAGGCCGAATATTCGACAATTATTGGTTATTAATCGATTTTATGCCGGGAAAAGAGAGACAAAAAAATCAGGCCCCGGAGGGCCTGATTATAGTCTGGACATTATTTATAAGCAGACTGGTGAACGCCCACCGCGCGTCCTGACGGATCGTTCATCGCTTTGAAGGATTCATCCCATTCAATGGCTTTAGCAGAAGAGCAGGCGACCGAAGGACCACCCGGTACGCACTCGGCTGCGCTTGGAACCGGGAACAGCTCCTCAAAGATCTCACGGTACAAATACGCCTCTTTCGAGGCTGGCGTGTTGTACGGGAAACGGAAGCTCGCAGTTTCCAGTTGTTGATCAGAAACCTGTTTCGCCGCCACCTCTTTCAGGGTGTCGATCCAGCTGTAGCCTACGCCATCGGAGAACTGCTCTTTCTGACGCCACGCCACGCTCGCCGGCAGGTAGGATTCAAAACATTCACGCAGGATATGTTTCTCCATTTTGCCGTTGCCGCACATTTTGTCCTGTGGGTTGATGCGCATCGCCACATCGAGGAATTTCTTATCGAGGAACGGCACGCGGGCTTCCACACCCCAGGCGGACATCGCTTTGTTGGCGCGCGCGCAGTCAAACATGTGCAGCGCCTGTAGCTTACGCACCGTTTCTTCATGCAGCTCTTTGGCGTTTGGCGCTTTGTGGAAATAGAGGTAACCGCCAAACACTTCGTCAGAACCCTCGCCGGAGAGCACCATCTTGATGCCCATCGCTTTGATCTTCCGCGACATCAAATACATCGGCGTGGAGGCGCGAATGGTGGTCACATCATAGGTTTCAATGTGATAGATCACATCGCGGATCGCATCCAGACCTTCCTGTACGGTGAAGTGAATTTCATGGTGCACCGTGCCAAGATGGTTCGCCACTTCCTGGGCGGCTTTCAGGTCAGGTGCCCCTTCCAGACCCACGGCAAAGGAGTGCAGTTGTGGCCACCAGGCTTCAGAGCGCTCCTGATCTTCCACGCGACGTGCGGCGAATTTCTTGGTGATCGCGGAGATCACGGAGGAGTCCAGACCGCCGGAGAGCAGTACACCGTAGGGGACATCTGACATCAGGTGGCTTTTCACTGACTCTTCCAGCGCCTGACGCAGTTCCGCTTTGTCCGTCACGTTGTCTTTCACCGCTTCATAATCAAACCAGTCGCGCTGGTAGTACGGGCGGATCTCGCCGTCCTGGCTCCACAGGTAGCTACCTGCCGGGAACTCTTTGATGGTGCGGCATACCGGTACCAGGGCTTTCATCTCTGAGGCAACGTAGAAGTTACCGTGTTCATCGTGTCCCATGTACAGCGGGATAATACCAATATGGTCGCGGCCAATCAGGTAAGCGTCTTTTTCGCTGTCGTACAGGGCGAAGGCGAACATACCTTGCAGGTCGTCGAGGAACTCCGGGCCTTTCTCCTGATACAGCGCCAGGATCACTTCGCAGTCTGAGCCGGTCTGAAACGCGTAGCGATCGCCGTACTCAGCGCGCAGCGCCTGATGGTTGTAAATTTCACCGTTAACAGCCAGCGCGTGCGTTTTTTTCTCGTTATACAGCGGCTGTGCGCCAGCGTTGACATCAACAATGGAGAGACGTTCGTGAGCCAGAATCGCTTTATCGCTGGCGTAAACGCCTGACCAGTCCGGACCGCGATGGCGCATCAGGCGGGACAATTCGAGTGCTTTTTTACGCAGTTCGCCCGCGTCAGTTTTAATATCCAGTACGCCAAAAATAGAACACATAACCTTCTCCGTTAACCCTGTTGCGTTGTGATGTTGCTTGCTTATGAAAATGCCGCAAAAAGGGGAGGGGGCGCAAGCGTTTTACCGATGAAAACGTAAAAAGTGCAATGGCAATTGCCGAATCTTAAAAAAAGTGTATGCCTTAAGCAATTATATTGATGATTTCTCAATGAAGAGCTGATTTCGTTAGATGAAGTGATGTTTTAAGACAGCAGAAATGAAAAACCACGCCCTGAGGCGTGGTTCTGAATCAAATAACGTCGATTTCGTCGACAGAGGGGTAAATCCAGCTTGGCCGGAACGGCATCGTATCAATGTCATCAAGCTGTGAAACGCCAGAAAGCACCAGGATGGTTTCAAGCCCCGCCTGGAAGCCAGCAAGAATATCGGTACGCAGGTTGTCGCCCACAATGACGGTTTCTTCTGAGTGTGCCTGCATCGTATTCAGTGCGGCGCGGATAATCCACGGGCTCGGTTTACCGACAACAAACGGCTTACGGCCCGAGATTTTTTCGATACCGGCACACAGCGCACCGCAGGCGGGATAAAAACCGCGACCGTGCGTGTCCGGGTTGGTGGCGATAAAACGCGCACCGTTGGCGACAAAGTAGGCTGCCTTATGCATCATCTCCCAGTTAAAGGAGCGCGTTTCGCCCACGATGACAAAGTCCGGGTTCACGTCGGTGATGGTGAAGCCCGCTTTATACAGCTCGTGGATCAGCGCACCTTCACCAACCACATAGGCTTTTTTGCCTTCCTGACGCTTCAGGAAATCCGCGGTCGCCATCGCAGAGGTATAGAACACGCTGTCCGGGACGTTGACGCCCGCAGTAGCAAAGCGATTTGCCAGATCCTGACCAGTCTGTGAAGGGTAGTTCGTGAGAAGAACCAGTGGCATTCCTTTGTCGATGATGCGGTGAAGAAACTCCGCAGCACCCGGCACGGCAACGTTGTCGTGCATCAGCACGCCGTCGATATCACAAATTACATTCTTAATGGTCATGGACAATCCGACATCAAAAAAAGAAGGCGTTACTATAAGATCCGATCAGGATTCCAGCAAATGTTGCAGCAGGATCCCGTTCAGCATGGCACGTTTTACCAGGGCGAATGCGCCAATTGCCGAGCGGTGATCGAGCGTAGATCGCACCACCGGCAAATTCTGGCGAAATGCCTTCAGCGCCTGGGTATTGATGCAGCCTTCAATGGCGGGCAGTAACACTTTTTCGGCTTCAACGATCTCGCCGGCAATCACCACCTTTTGCGGATTAAACAGGTTGATGGCAATGGCGATGGTCTTACCCAGATGGCGTCCTACCTGTTCGATCACTTCGCAAGCCAGCGCATCGCCTTTGTTTGCCGCTTTGCAGATGGTGCCGATCTTACAATCGTCCAGCGTGACGCGGCTCTGGTAACCCTGCTCCAGCAGATGGCGAACGCGATGTTCAATGGCGGCGTTGGCGGCAACGGTTTCAAGACAGCCAAAATTACCGCAGTGGCAACGCTCGCCAAGCGGTTCCACCTGGATATGACCAATCTCGCCTACGTTACCGTTACGACCAATAAAAATGCGGCCATTCGAGATGATGCCCGCACCTGTACCACGGTGAACGCGCACCAGAATAGAGTCTTCGCAGTCCTGGCTCGCACCAAAGTAGTGCTCCGCCAGCGCCAGCGAGCGAATATCGTGACCAACAAAGCAGGTCAGCTTGAAGCGCTTTTCCAGCGCCTCAACCAGCCCCCAGTTCTCTACCTTAATATGCGGCATGTAGCGAATAACGCCGCTTTCCGGGTCAACCAGGCCGGGCAAAATCACCGAGATGGCGATGAGTTCACGGATCTTGCGCTGACAGCTTTCGATAAACTGCGCAATGGTATTCAGTAACGCATGTTCAAGCGTCTCCTGCGTGCGCTCAGGAAGGGGGTAATGCTCTTCGGCAATGGCCTTGCTGCTCAGGTCGTAGAGCGTAAGAGTGGTGTCATGACGTCCTAAGCGAACGCCAATGGCCTGAAAATTGCGGGTTTCCGTGACGATGGAAATCGCGCGGCGGCCCCCGGTGGAGGCCTGCTGATCGACTTCTTTGATCAGGCCGCGCTCAATAAGCTGACGTGTAATTTTTGTCACGCTGGCGGGAGCAAGCTGGCTTTGTTCGGCTATCTGAATGCGTGAGATTGGCCCGTGCTGGTCAATCAGGCGATAAACTGCCGCGCTGTTAAGTTGTTTAACGAGATCGACATTACCGATTTGAGCTTGTCCGCCTGGTGTCATACTTTTACTTACTCAGTGACGACCTCGTTACCATTAACGATGGTCTTAATAATTTTATAATCGTGTGTGAACGCCGTCAGGTTTGCAACCATACCTGGCGCAATACCACCGAGCTGTTTATCGACGCCAATGGCGCGCGCCGGATAAAGCGTGGCCATGCGCAGCACTTCCTCAAGCGCGATGCCGCAATGTTCAACGAGGTTACGTACCCCTTCGATCATCGTCAGAGAAGAACCGCTCAGCGTGCCGTTCTCATCCACACACAGTCCATTCCGGTAGTATATTGTTTTACCAGCAAAAATGAACTGGTCAATATTCGCTCCTGCCGGAGCGGTAGCATCCGTCACCAGGCAGAGCTTGTCGCCTTTCAGGCGTTTGGCGTTGCGGATGTTGGTGTAATCGACATGCAAGCCGTCGGCGATAATGCCGCAGTAGACGTCTGGTTCATCCAGAATTGCGCCAACCAGTCCCGGTTCGCGGCCAGTAATATAGGGCATCGCGTTATAAAGGTGTGTGGCAAATGTAATGCCTGCGCGGAAACCGGCCTTCGCCTCTTTCAGCGTCGCGTTCGAATGGCCCGCAGATACCACAATCCCGGCGGCGGCCAGTTTGCTGATAACGTCCGTGCCGGTCATTTCCGGGGCCAGCGTCACTTTGGTGATCACATCGGCATTGGCGCACATGTAATCCACCAGCTCGGCATCCGGTTTGCGCACGTAGTTTGGGTTATGGGTGCCTTTCTTGACCATATTCAGCCAGGGCCCTTCCAGGTGCAGGCCCAGCGCCTGATTCGGATGTTTTGCCAGGTATTCGCGCATGACGCGGATACCCTGTTTCATCAGGTCATCGCTGCTGGTGATCAGCGTTGGCAGATAGCTGGTGCAGCCCGATTTCTCGTTGGCTTTCTGCATAATTTCCAGCGTTTCAACCGTCACCGCTTCTGCGGTATCGTTAAACTGGACACCGCCGCAGCCGTTAAGCTGTACGTCGATGAAACCGGGGGAGATTACAGCTCCATTGAGTGAACGCTGTTCGATCTCCGGCGGCAGTTCCGCCAGCGGGCAAACACGTTCAATCAGGCCATTGGCGATTACAATCGCATGGTCATCCAGAATTTCATGGCCGGTATAAATCCGACCGTGGGTTAAAGCGTACATATCGACCCCCGGTTAAAAAAAGCGACCGCCCCGGATAAAAGAGGCGGTTATTCAATTACAGACCTTTGATGTTCTCAGCTTCCAGCTCGTTGAAGTATTTCAGCGTTTTCACTTTCAGCTCCATGGTGGACGGTTCGTCACACACGACAACCGCTTTTGGATGCAGCTGTAAGCAGCTGATCGTCCACATATGGTTCACGTTGCCTTCAACGGCAGCCTGAAGCGCTTGCGCTTTCACCGCGCCCAGCACCAGAATCATCACTTCTTCGGCATCCAGCAGCGTGCCCACGCCCACGGTCAGCGCGTATTTAGGCACCTGATTGACGTCGCCGTCAAAGAAGCGGGAGTTAGCCACGCGCGTATCATGGGTCAGCGTTTTAATACGGGTACGGGAAGCCAGTGAAGATGCCGGTTCGTTGAACGCGATATGACCATCGTTGCCTACGCCGCCCATAAACAGGTGGATTTTACCGTAGGAACGGATTTTTTCTTCATACTGACGGCATTCTGCGTCAATATCAGGCGCGTTTCCATTCAGCAGGTTAATGTTTTCAGCCGGAATATCAACGTGATCGAAGAAATTACGGTGCATAAAGCTGTGGTAACTTTCCGGATGTTCCTTTGGCAGGCCGACATATTCGTCCATGTTGAAGGTCACAACGTGTTTAAAGCTAACCTGGCCCGCTTTGTGCATTTCAACCAGAGCTTTATAAGCGGTCAGGGGCGTGCCGCCGGTTGGAAGACCGAGAACGAAAGGACGATCGGCTGTTGGTTTGAACGCGTTGATGCGGTTAACGATATGACGAGCAGCCCATTTTCCGACTTGTTCAGCTGTTGCCAGGGGAATCAGTCTCATTATTCACCTCTAAAGTTTAAGTAAAAGTGGGCGGATGATTAGTGCAACCTGAACTAAGCGTAACCTGGAACCTTTCAGGCCGGATCAATCCGTCTTGATTTTTTGAATGATAAAATAAGTTTTCGTCGTTAGCCAGTGACAGGGAGGGTTTAATACGATATTTGGTGACAATAATCACAAAAAATAGGTGTTTAATTTGCGATACGAATTAATTTTTCACACACTCACACTGCCAGTGAATCATCAACTGTATCTATCGTTCGTGACACAATAAAAACATAGTTTATGCGCGAGTCTTAACAAAGGGTCTCGTAGGGGGAATAGGATGAATATTTTAGGTTTTTTCCAGCGCCTCGGTAGGGCTTTGCAGCTCCCTATCGCCGTGCTACCGGTTGCAGCATTGCTGCTGCGATTCGGGCAACCCGATCTTCTTAACGTGCCGTTTATTGCCCAGGCAGGCGGCGCAATTTTTGACAACCTGGCGCTGATTTTCGCCATCGGTGTGGCGTCAAGCTGGTCAAAAGACAGCGCGGGTGCCGCGGCACTGGCAGGGGCTGTCGGTTACTTCATCCTCACGAAAGCGATGGTAACCATCAATCCTGAAATCAACATGGGTGTGCTGGCAGGTATCATTACTGGCCTGGTGGGTGGCGCCGTGTACAACCGTTGGGCAGGTATCAAACTTCCTGACTTCCTGAGCTTCTTCGGCGGTAAACGTTTTGTGCCGATTGCGACGGGCTTTTTCTGTCTGATCCTCGCCGCCATCTTTGGCTACGTTTGGCCACCGGTGCAGCATGCTATCCATGCGGGTGGCGAGTGGATCGTGTCTGCGGGCGCAATGGGTGCGGGCATCTTCGGTTTCATTAACCGTCTGCTGATCCCAACCGGTCTGCATCAGGTACTGAACACCATCGCCTGGTTCCAGATTGGTGAGTTCACCAACGCGGCCGGCGCGGTATTCCACGGTGATATCAACCGCTTCTACGCAGGCGACGGCACCGCGGGCATGTTCATGTCTGGCTTCTTCCCAATCATGATGTTTGGTCTGCCTGGCGCGGCGCTGGCAATGTACCTGGCTGCGCCGAAAGCGCGTCGCCCAATGGTTGGCGGGATGCTGCTGTCCGTTGCGATCACCGCCTTCCTGACCGGCGTGACCGAGCCACTGGAATTCCTGTTCATGTTCCTGGCTCCGCTGCTGTATCTGATGCATGCGATCCTGACCGGTATCAGCCTGTTCGTCGCCACCCTTCTGGGTATCCATGCTGGCTTCTCCTTCTCCGCAGGCGCCATCGACTATGTGTTGATGTACAACCTGCCGGCGGCAAGCAGCAACGTCTGGATCCTGATGGTGATGGGCCTGATCTTCTTCGTTATCTACTTCGTTCTGTTCAGCGCGGTTATTCGTATGTTTAACCTGAAGACGCCTGGCCGCGAAGATACGAAAGATGATGTTGTGACCAGTGAAGCCAACAGCAATACCGAAGAGGGTTTAACCCAACTGGCAACCAGCTACATTGCCGCTGTGGGTGGCACCGACAACCTGAAAGCGATCGATGCCTGTATTACCCGTCTGCGTCTGACCGTAGGTGACTCCGCGCGCGTAAGCGATGCAATGTGCAAACGCCTGGGTGCGTCTGGTGTGGTGAAACTGAACAAACAAACCATCCAGGTTATCGTGGGTGCGAAAGCCGAATCTATCGGCGATGAAATGAAAAAAGTGGTTGCCCGTGGGCCGGTAGCTGCCGCCTCAACGGATAACGCGCCAGTGGCTGACGCGCCGGTTGCAAAACCGCAGGCTGTGCCAAACGCGGTGACCATCGCTGCGCTGGTTTCTCCGGTGACAGGTGACGTTGTTGCGCTTGAACAGGTGCCTGACGAAGCGTTCGCCAGCAAAGCGGTCGGTGACGGCATGGCGGTAAAACCAACGGACAAAACCGTGGTCTCTCCGGCTGCCGGTACTATCGTGAAAATCTTCAACACCAACCATGCGTTCTGCCTGGAAACGGAAAAAGGCGCGGAGATCGTTGTCCATATGGGTATCGATACCGTTGCGCTGAACGGCCAGGGCTTTACTCGCCTGGTGGAAGAGGGTGCTGAAGTGGCGGCAGGCCAGCCGATTCTGGAAATGGATCTGGACTTCCTGAATGCTAACGCGCGCTCCATGATAAGCCCGGTCGTGTGCAGCAACATCGACGACTTCAGCGGTCTGGTGATCCAGGCGCAGGGGCAGGTAGTTGCAGGCCAGACGCCACTGTATGAGATTAAAGGCAAGTAATCGCTCCTGAGTAGAGTTATGCCTTTAGCGGCGGGGGATATCCTCCGCCGCTTTTTTTTGCAGCAATTGCCCCCATTATTTTCTTCCGGGACGTTTTAAGGGTTGTCACTACGTCCGGCTTATAAGATCATATGCCGTTATACGTTGTTTACGCTTTGAGGAATCCACGATGAGTGAGGCAGAAGCCCGCCCGAGTAACTTTATTCGTCAGATCATCGATGAAGATCTGGCCAGTGGTAAGCACACCACAGTCCACACGCGTTTCCCGCCGGAGCCAAATGGCTACCTGCACATTGGTCACGCCAAATCGATCTGCCTGAACTTTGGTATTGCGCAAGATTACCAGGGGCAGTGCAACCTGCGTTTCGATGACACCAACCCAGTAAAAGAAGACATCGAATACGTTGAGTCGATAAAAAACGACGTGCAATGGCTGGGCTTCAACTGGTCTGGCGATATCTGCTACTCCTCAGACTATTTCGATCAGCTGTATGCCTACGCGGTTGAACTGATTAACAAAGGTCTGGCATACGTCGACGAATTGTCAGCTGACGAAATCCGTGAATACCGCGGTACGCTGACTCAGCCTGGTAAAAACAGCCCGTTCCGCGATCGTAGCGTGGAAGAGAACCTGGCGCTGTTTGAAAAAATGCGTGCCGGTGGCTTCGAAGAAGGTAAAGCGTGTCTGCGTGCCAAAATCGATATGGCGTCTCCGTTCATCGTGATGCGCGATCCGGTGCTGTACCGCATTAAGTTCGCTGAACACCACCAGACCGGTAACAAGTGGTGCATCTACCCGATGTACGACTTCACCCACTGCATCAGCGATGCGCTGGAAGGCATTACGCACTCTCTGTGCACGCTGGAATTCCAGGACAACCGTCGTCTGTACGACTGGGTGCTGGATAACATCACCATTCCTGTGCATCCGCGTCAGTACGAGTTCTCTCGTCTGAACCTGGAATACACCGTGATGTCCAAGCGTAAGCTGAACCTGCTGGTCACCGACAAGCACGTTGAAGGCTGGGACGACCCGCGTATGCCGACCATCTCTGGCCTGCGTCGTCGTGGCTACACCTCGGCGTCCATTCGTGAGTTCTGCAAACGTATTGGCGTCACCAAGCAGGACAACACCATCGAAATGGCGTCTCTGGAATCCTGCATTCGTGAAGACCTGAACGAAAACGCGCCGCGCGCGATGGCAGTGATCGATCCAGTGAAACTGGTTATCGAAAACTATCCGCAGGGCGGAAGCGAACAGGTCTCGATGCCTAACCATCCGAACAAACCGGAAATGGGCACCCGCGACGTGCCGTTCAGCGGTGAAATCTGGATCGATCGCGCCGACTTCCGCGAAGAAGCGAACAAGCAGTACAAGCGTCTGGTGCTGGGCAAAGAAGTGCGTCTGCGTAACGCCTATGTGATCAAAGCAGAGCGAGTAGAGAAAGATGCGGAAGGTAACATCACGACCATCTTCTGTACGTACGACGCAGAGACGCTGAGTAAAGATCCGGCGGATGGTCGTAAAGTAAAAGGTGTAATCCACTGGGTGAGCGCGCAGCATGCGCTGCCGGTTGAGATCCGTCTCTACGATCGTCTGTTCAGCGTGCCTAATCCAGGCGCTGCGGAGGACTTCCTGGCGGTCATTAACCCTGAGTCTCTGATTATCAAGCAGGGGTATGCCGAGCCGTCTCTGAAAGCCGCTGAAGCCGGTAAAGCGTTCCAGTTTGAACGTGAGGGTTACTTCTGCCTGGACAGCCGTTACAGCACGGCAGAAAAACCGGTATTTAACCGTACCGTCGGTCTGCGTGATACCTGGACTAAGATCGGCGAATAATAACGCTGCTCTGGTCAATGAGAAACAAACGCCGCGTAATGCGGCGTTTTTTTATTTAACGATCATGTCGTTAAGCATCGGGATAATCATTTAAACCCAACATTCCAGGTCAATGTGGTGCTACTTATTTTATTTAAAAAAAGTTTGTTGTTTTCCAAAAACAGAAACACTGAAAAATATATTCACAATATCAATGTTACTTACTGAAAATTAGCGCATTCCCCCGCCAGTACTCGCTTCCCGGTAAATGTTACAAAGCACTACGAAATATGTGCTCTTCGTCATAATCCTGACTTTTGCCTGATTAAAAGCATTGATAATTCGCGTCGCGAAAAATAACCTAAAGACGGTAGTTAATTCGAGGGTATTTCTGACTACCCCTGACCACTTGGTCTTTTCTGTTTTTCGCCGTTTAAGGCGTTTTAATTCGTCAAAGAGGAATAATCTATGCGTACGTTCAGTGGCAAACGTAGTGCGCTGGCGCTGGCTATCGCCGGTGTGACAGCAATGTCGGGCCTGGTGGTTGCGCCAGAGGCAAAAGCAGCAGGTTTCATTGAAGATTCCACCCTCACAGGCGGTATTTATTACTGGCAGCGTGAGCGTGACCGTAAAGACGTCACTGAAGATAAATACAAAACCAACCTTTCTCACTCGACATGGAACGCCAACCTGGATTTCCAGTCGGGATATGCCGCCGATATGTTCGGGATCGATATTGCCGCGTTCACCGCAATTGAAATGGCCGAAAATGGCGACAGCGGCCATCCGAACGAAATTGCGTTCTCCTCCAGTAATAAAGCCTACGACGAAGACTGGTCCGGCGATAAAAGCGGTATCAGCCTGTATAAAGCGGCTGCAAAATTCAAATATGGCCCGGTCTGGGCGCGGGGTGGTTATATCCAGCCAACCGGCCAGACGCTGTTAGCGCCGCACTGGAGCTTTATGCCAGGCACCTATCAGGGGGCGGAAGCCGGTGCTAATTTTGACTACGGCGATGCGGGGGCGTTGAGCTTCTCCTATATGTGGACCAACGAGTACAAAGCGCCGTGGCACATTGAGATGGACAAGTTCTATCAGAACGATAAAAAAACCAAAGTTGATTATCTCCACTCGCTGGGAGCGAAGTACGACTTTAAAAACGATCTGGTGCTGGAAGCTGCATTTGGTCAGGCTGAAGGCTATATCGATCAGTACTTTGCTAAAGCCAGCTACAAATTTGATATCGCGGGTAGCCCGCTGAGCACCAGCTATCAGTTCTACGGTACGCGCGACAAGGTCAGTGATGGCAGCGTAAATGATATCTATGACGGCACCGCGTGGTTACAGGCGCTGACCTTCGGCTACAAGGTAGGTCAGGTTGATTTGCGTCTGGAGGGAACATGGGTCAAGGCAGAAGGGCAGCAGGGCTACTTCCTGCAACGTATGACCCCAACCTACGCCTCTTCCAATGGTCGTCTGGATATCTGGTGGGATAACCGCTCTGACTTCAACGCCGACGGCGAAAAGGCAGTTTTCTTCGGCGCAATGTATGACCTGAAGAACTGGAACCTGCCCGGCTGGGCAGTGGGCGCGTCCTACGCGTACGCCTGGGATGCGAAGCCAGCGGATATGGCTACGCCAGACGCCTACTACGATCCGAACTACCGTCTGAAAGAGTCTTCATACAGTCTGGATGCGATTTATACCCTTCAGGAGGGCCGTGCGAAAGGCACGA
This sequence comes from Colias nastes, assembly GCA_907164665.1. NCBI lineage: Eukaryota > Metazoa > Arthropoda > Insecta > Lepidoptera > Pieridae > Colias > Colias nastes. The sequence goes on along the minus strand of CAJQZM010040637.1, from coordinate 572,607 downwards.
TGTTCAAACTGCACTTCACCCAGTATGACAACCACTCCGATATCCCGAGCTATGCGGGCGGTTACGGCAACATCTTCCAGGATGAGCGTGACGTGAAATTCATGGTCATTGCGCCATTCACAATCTTCTGATGAACACGCTGGCGGGCGAGATCCCGCCAGCATGGAGACTGCATATGATGAAAAAAATGGTAATCGTTGCGCTGCTGGCTTCGGGGCTGGTGGCGTGTGCGCATGATCAGGCGCAGAAAGAAGACTCCCGTCTGAAGGAGGCGTATAGCGCCTGTATTAATACTGCCGAAGGATCGCCGGAGAAAATTGAAGCCTGTCAGAGCGTGCTGAATGTGCTGAAAAAAGAGAAAGCGCATGAGCAGTTTGCGACGCAGGAAAATGTTCGCGTGATGGATTACCAGGCCTGTATCCAGGCGCGGAAAACCGGTAACGATCAGGAAGTGGCGAAGCGTTGCGATAAGATCTGGAACGAGATACGCAATAACAATAAATAAGTTGCTTTACGCCCGGTGGCGCTGCGCTTACCGGACCTACAACGGTGTCACCGCCCGTAGGCCCGGTAAGCGCAGCGCCACCGAGCTTTTTCCAGGCAAAAAAAAAGCCAACCTCACGGCTGGCTCAGAGTATGAACACTCACTTATTTTGCGTCGTGCGCATGTTCATTTTCGCGGCAATCACCTTCAGCACAGTGACCGTACAGGTACAGGCTGTGGTTGGTCAGGCGGATGCCATGACGGGCGGCGATTTCACGCTGGCGTGATTCAATGGAATCATCGCTAAATTCAATGACCTTGCCACAGTCGAGGCAGATCAGGTGATCGTGGTGGTGCTGCTGAGTCAGCTCGAACACGGATTTACCGCCTTCGAAATTATGACGAGTAACAATGCCCGCGTCATCAAACTGGTTCAGCACACGATAGACGGTTGCCAGCCCAATCTCTTCACCCATATCGATAAGACGCTTATAAAGGTCTTCCGCACTGACATGGTGATTGTCTGGCCCCTGAAGCACTTCAAGGATTTTTAACCGAGGAAGCGTTACTTTCAGGCCAGCTTTCTTTAATGCGGTATTGTTGTCAGTCATGCGGAATCTGTCCTGTTGCTAAACGATTCACTTCAAAAGAAGAAGTGACAGAAAATGCACTTGGGATAATGCGTCTCATTATAGAACTGCCATGGCTAAATGAAAACTGCAAGTCTCAAGCAAAGTATGCTTATAAAAACGTGGTATCACCAACAAACTTGTTCGATGGCACCCACTTTTTACCAGGGGGATATTGTACAGGTCTGGGCGAAAAAGTTAAAAGTTTGTAGCAATTAATTTAATCGGTTTTACCTGGAAAACGGGCGCAACCGGAGTTGCGCCGCAGGGATATCAGGCGTTAAGGATATCGTCCAGGTTCAGCTCTTCACGAACCTGCTTAACCCATTTTTCTACACGCTCAGCGGTCAGCTCTGGCTGACGGTCTTCATCAATGGCCAGGCCAACGAAGTGATCGTCATCTGCCAGACCTTTGGAAGCTTCGAAATGGTAACCCGCCGTTGGCCAGTGACCGACGATCGCCGCACCGCGTGGCTCAATGATGTCGCGAATAGTGCCCAGCGCATCACAGAAATACTCAGCATAGTCTTCCTGATCGCCACAGCCAAACAGGGCAACCAGCTTGCCGTTGAAGTCTACTTCTTCCAGCGTCGGGAAGAAATCGTCCCAGTCACACTGTGCTTCACCGTAGTACCAGGTGGGGATGCCCAGCAGCAGGATGTCATAGCCCTCGAGATCTTCTTTGCTGCTCTTGGCGATGTCATGCACATCAGCAACGTCTTTACCGAGCTGTTTTTGAATGTTTTTTGCGATATTTTCAGTATTGCCGGTATCACTGCCAAAGAAAATGCCGATGATTGCCATGAGTAAAATAACCTCTTGAAACTTAATGGTATGGTGGCGCAAATTGTCCACGGATAAGGGCAATAATAGCAGAACAGGCAACCCTGCGGAAACAGCTATCACGCAGGACTGCACTCTGTGCTACATGAAAAAGGTAATATTGGGGATTTTCTGACTCACGCCTTGCCGCGTAACGTCTCAAGCTGGGCGATCAGCATCTCTTCGATCAGTTCGCTGCGGCTGATGTTGCGCGCGTCAGCTAACTCGTTAAGCGCATCGACGGCATCGGCATTCAGCTTCAGTTCGACACGCTTAAGCCCACGATTTTTATCGCGTTTAAGCTGGTTGCGTTTATTGATACGCAGCTGTTCATCGCGCGAAAGCGGATTCGTTTTCGGTCGTCCCGGTCGACGCTCATTCGCGAACAGATCTAGTGTCGTACGGTCCGTTTGTTCTTTGGCCATGATTCTGAGACTTCGGGGGAAACACGCCGCCCTGCTAATGCCCGGGCGATAAGCGCGCCATCATACATCACCCAAATCCACACGCCAACGACTGGAAGCCCGTCGTCTTCCGGTCGCTGGCTTTTTAATCAATTCGCTGTATCAGTAAGATAGCGGCGAATGGCGCGCAGGACGGCATCCGGTTTTTCCGCGTGGACCCAGTGCCCGGCACCCGCAATGACGTGAGCGCGAGCCTGCGGGAATTGCGCCAGCAGCGCGTCACGGTACGCGTCAGTGACGTAAGGGGAGTTGCCGCCGCGAATAAAAAGGGTAGGGTGCGGCCAGGCGGGGACGGCTTCCCAGCCCACAATATGCGAATACTGATCCCACAGCACCGGGACGTTAAAGCGCCATTGCCCGTCAACAAACGATTTCAGCAGGAACTGGACCACGCCTTCTTCATCAAGATGCTCGCGCATAACGGCAGCCGCCTGTTGGCGGGTTGCGACACCCGCTTCGGTGACCGCATTGATGGCGGCAAAAATCTCATCGTGACGGCGAACGTCGTAATTGACGGGCGCAACGTCGATGACCACCAGCCCGGAAATTCGCTCAGGTGCCAGCGCAGTGAGCGCCATCACCGCTTTACCGCCCATTGAATGCCCGATAAGCGTCGCTTTCTGAATATTATTCGCATCGAGGGTGTCCCGCAGATCCTGCGCCATGGCTGCGTAGGTCATCTCCTCCGAGCGCCCTGAAAGACCGTGATTGCGCATATCAACCTGGAGGATCTCGTGATCGGTCACTAAATCGCGCGCCAGCACACCCAGATTATCCAGGCTACCAAACAGGCCGTGAACCAGTACGATGGGAGAATTATTGTTCGGCGATTGTGCAGTTTGCGCTCGGGTATTCAATTTCATGGCAAAGTTCTTTTTTTAGGTTTGTCAGGTTAGGGTATCATGTTGACCATTCTGCCGCCCGGGGGCAAGGATCCAGTTTAATCTGACTTTTGCCGCCAACCTGGTTTGACGCTATCCGCTGTTGGGATTTGACCTTATAATCTCAACGACTTGTATTCAGATAAGATATCGCACTGGATTAAGATGAAAACAATCGAAGTTGATGACGAACTCTATCAGTATATTGCCAGCCAGACGCGGCATATTGGGGAGAGCGCGTCCGACATTTTACGGCGCATGCTTAAAATTTCCGCCGCCTCACAGCCCACTCCTGTCACTAAAGATGTCGTGTCTCAGCCGAGCGTTGTTGCACAAGTAAAACCTGCCGTCATGCCGGCAAAGGACAAAGTGCGCGCGATGCGCGAGCTGCTGCTGTCCGATGAATATGCCGAGCAGAAAAAGGCCGTTAACCGCTTTATGCTGGTGCTGTCTACACTTTACTCACTGGATAACAACGCATTTGCAGAAGCGACAGAGTCGCTGCACGGTCGCACGCGCGTTTATTTCGCAGGCGACGAGCAGACCTTGCTGCAAAATGGCAACCAAACCAAACCCAAACACGTTCCCGGTACGCCATACTGGGTGATCACCAATACCAATACGGGCCGCAAGTGCAGCATGATCGAACATATCATGCAGTCCATGCAGTTCCCGGCGGAATTGATCGAAAAGGTTTGCGGTACAATTTAACCCTTGCATCAGAAGGACCAGGCAATGGCAAATCACAGCCGTGCAGGACAACCTGCGCAACAACGCGATTTGATTAACGTCGCTCAACTGACCGCGCAGTACTACGTGCTGAAACCGGTGGTGGGCAACGCAGAACACGCAGTGAAGTTTGGTACATCTGGCCACCGCGGCAGCGCGGCGCGCCACAGCTTTAACGAACCGCACATTCTGGCCATTGCTCAGGCCATCGCGGAAGAGCGCGCCAAAAATGGCGTCACCGGTCCGTGCTATGTAGGGAAAGATACCCACGCCCTGTCTGAACCTGCTTTTATCTCCGTGCTGGAAGTGCTGGCGGCGAACGGCGTAGACGTGATTGTTCAGGAGAACAACGGTTTCACGCCAACGCCTGCGGTGTCTAACGCTATTCTGGTACACAACAAAAAAGGTGGCGCGCAGGCTGACGGCATTGTGATCACCCCGTCCCACAACCCACCGGAAGATGGCGGCATCAAGTACAACCCACCAAACGGTGGCCCGGCGGATACCAACGTCACGAAAGTGGTGGAAGATCGCGCCAACGCGTTACTGGCTAACGGTCTGAACGGCGTGAAGCGTATCTCACTGGATGAAGCCATGGCCTCCGGCCACGTGAAAGAGCAGGATCTGGTTCAGCCGTTCGTGGAAGGGCTGGCGGATATCGTCGATATGGCCGCTATCCAGAAAGCCGGGCTGAAGCTGGGCGTGGATCCACTGGGCGGCTCCGGTATTGAATACTGGAAACGCATTGCCGAGCACTACAAGCTGGATCTGACCATCGTGAACGATCACGTCGATCAGACCTTCCGCTTTATGCACCTGGACAAAGACGGCGCGATCCGTATGGACTGCTCCTCCGAATGCGCAATGGCTGGCCTGCTGGCGCTGCGCGACAAGTTCGATCTGGCGTTTGCTAACGACCCGGACTACGACCGTCACGGTATCGTCACCCCGGCTGGGCTGATGAACCCGAACCACTACCTGGCTGTGGCCATTAATTATCTCTTCCAGCACCGTCCGCAGTGGGGCAAAGAGGTCGCGGTGGGTAAAACGCTGGTCTCTTCCGCCATGATTGACCGTGTGGTCGATGCGCTGGGCCGCAAGCTGGTGGAAGTGCCGGTGGGCTTCAAGTGGTTTGTTGACGGTCTGCACGACGGCAGCTTCGGCTTTGGCGGTGAAGAGAGCGCGGGGGCATCCTTCCTGCGCTTCGACGGCACCCCATGGTCAACCGATAAAGACGGCATCATCATGTGCCTGCTGGCGGCGGAAATCACCGCGGTCACCGGTAAGAACCCGCAGGAACATTACAACGAGCTGGCGGAACGTTTTGGTGCGCCAAGCTATAACCGTATCCAGGCTGGCGCCACGTCTGCGCAAAAAGCAGCTCTGTCAAAACTCTCTCCGGAGATGGTCAGCGCCAGCACCCTGGCAGGTGACCCGATCACCGCGCGTCTGACGGCGGCACCGGGTAACGGCGCATCGATCGGCGGCCTGAAGGTGATGACCGAAAACGGCTGGTTCGCCGCGCGTCCATCCGGTACGGAAGATGCGTACAAAATCTATTGCGAAAGCTTCCTCGGCGCTGAGCATCGTCAGCAGATTGAGAAAGAAGCGGTAGAGATTGTCAGCGAAGTGCTGAAAAACGCGTAAGTGGTGTTTGGTGCGGGCTGATGCCCTCACCCCGGCCCTCTCCCACGGGGAGAGGGAGAAAACACTAAAAACGGCAACCTCAGGGTTGCCGTTTTGCTTTTACCTAACTGTGCTTGTTCTTCAATTCAAATCTCGGCGACACCAGACCGTACAGCGTCCAGCCCATAAAGGTCACCATCGCACCATACAGCATCGCTTCCTGGCCGGAGGAATAGAGCGCATAGAAGCTGTAAATTGCGCCAATCAGCGCCACAATATTGGCCGCACGGGCTTTGCGCGGATCAACCTTCGCCACCTTCTGAATAATCACCAGCGCCGCCATCGACAAAATGTACGGAATGATGTTCGTCACCACCGCCAGGTTGACCAGCACGTTAAACTGGCTGTTCAGTGACGGGCTGATGGTCATCAGCGACAATCCGCTCTGGAAGATGACAATCGCCAGCATGCCCTGCACCGGTGCATCCGCTTTGGTGACGCGGGAGAAGATTTTCGGGAAATAGCCTTCGTCAGCCGAGGATTTAAACACCTGAGCGATGGTGAACTGCCAGCCCAGCAGCGAGCCGCAGCAGGACATCACCATCAGTCCCATGATCACTTTCCCTACCTCCGGCGTAAACATCTGCGCGAACGCCAGCCCGAACGGCGCCGTGGAGTTGGCCAGATCCATGTTGGGCACAATTCCCGCAATCACGTTGGTCGAGACGATATAGATCACCGCCGCCCCCAGCGTCCCGCCGAGTACCGCGATCGGCACATTTTTCTCCGGGTTTTCCACCACTTCCGCATTCGCACAGGCTGACTCCAGCCCGAGGAAGGCCCACAGCGTCATGGCGATGGACGATCCCACGGCAGTGAAGAACGGTACGTGATGCGGATTCCAGGAGTTGGCGTACAGGGTCGGGCTGAACCAGAACCAGCCGATGATGCACAGGCCGACGACCGGGATAATCACGCCCCAGACGGTAATGCTGCTAAGTTGTCCGGTGATGCGCGCGCCGCCAAAGTTGGCGACGGTACAGATCCACAGCACGCCGATGGTTGCCAGCCCAATCTGCACCGGGGTCAGCGTCGCCCCAAACAGCTCCGTGCCGTAACCGACAGCGGAAATGGCAATCGCCACGTTGGCGATCAGCAGCGACACGCCGTAGGTATAGTTCGCCATAAAGTTACCGGACTTACCGAACGCATATTCGGCATAGCCACCCATCCCGCCGGACTTGCGGCTGAACATTCCGCACTTGGCAAAGGCCCATGCCAGCGCCATCGAACCCACGGCGGTAACAAGCCAGGAGATAATCGAAATCGTCCCCACTTCAGCGAGCTTGGTGGGCAGCATGATGATCCCCGAACCCATCATATTCACCATGGTGAGAATAGTGAGTTGCACCACGCCCATCTTGTTGGCCTTACTCATAATTTTTCTCCTTTCAGCAGCGATGGCTGAGCGGCAGGTTGTTTGATGACGTAGCAGCGCACCTGTTTGCGACCGTCACACTCCTCGACGTAAACCCCCTGTAACTCCGGCGCAAAGCCCGGCAGCAGATTGATCCCGTCTTCCAGCGCGGCGAAGTAGCGCAGCACGGAACCGCCCCAGACTTCCCCCGGAACCACGCACAACACCCCCGGTGGGTAAGGCAGCGCGCCTTCCGCGGCGATACGGCCTTCCGCGTCGCGCAGGGACACCAGCTCGACCTCACCGCGCAGATAGGCATAGTTCGCCTCCTGCGGGTTCATCATGACGCGCGGGAAGTGAGACCTGCGGAACATCTCTTTTTGCAGCTGCTTCACGTTATGGCGGGCATAGAGGTCGTGCATCTCCTGACAAATCTGACGCAGGGTATAATCCGCATAACGTTCCGGATGTTGCTTATAAAGAGAGGGCAGAACCTCTTTCAGCGGCACATCGCTCTGGAGCAGTTTTTCGAAGCGCACCAGTTGGGCGACGAGCTGCTGCAATTTGCCCATGTCCTCCGCCGGGGTGAGCAGGAAGAGAATGGAGTTGAGGTCGCATTTTTCAGGCACGATGCCGTTTTCACGCAGGAAGTTGGCGAGGATGGTGGCGGGCACGCCGAAATCATCGTACTCGCCGGTGCGGGCGTTGATGCCTGGCGTGGTCAGCAGCAGTTTGCAGGGATCGATAAAATACTGATGCTCGGCATATCCCTCAAAGGCGTGCCAGCGTTCGCCCGGAACAAAATGGAAGAAGCGCAGATCGGTTGCAATCTCTGCCGTATCCCAGCTTTCCCATGGACGGCCATCCACCGTCTCTGGCACGAACGGACGAATAAACTGACAGTTCTGAAGGATCAGTTTCCGTGCTTCGATACCGGTCACCACGCAGTCCATCCACATGTTGCGCCCACTTTGCCCCTCGTGCATGCGGGCGTTGATATCCAGGGCGGCAAACAGCGGATAGAACGGGCTGGTGGAGGCGTGCATCATAAAGGCGTTGTTGAGGCGCTTATGCGGGACATAGCGCGCCTGGCCTTTTATATGGCTGTCCTTCTTATGGATTTGCGAGGTTTGCGAGAAGCCCGCCTGCTGCTTATGCACCGACTGGGTAACCAGAATGCCCGGATCGTTTTCGTTCAGCTCCAGCAGCAGCGGCGAGCAGTCGGCCATCATCGGGATAAACTGCTCGTAACCCACCCAGGCGGAGTCAAACAGAATGTAATCGCACAGGTGACCAATCTTATCCACCACCTGACGGGCGTTATAAATGGTACCGTCGTAGGTGCCCAGCTGGATCACCGCCAGACGGAACGGACGTTCATCCCGCGCGCGACCAGGCGCGACCTCTGACACCAGTTCCCGCAAGTAACTCTCGTCGAAACAGTGTGCGTCAATACCGCCGATAAACCCGTACGGGTTGCGCGCCGTTTCCAGATACACCGGCGTCGCGCCTGCCTGTAACAGTGCTCCGTGGTGATTAGATTTATGGTTATTGCGATCGAACAGCACCAGATCGCCTGGCGTGAGGAGGGCATTGAGCACCACTTTGTTGGAAGAGGAGGTGCCGTTCAGCACGAAGTAGGTTTTATCCGCATTAAAGACTTTTGCCGCATGCTGTTGGGCGATGCATGGCGCGCCTTCATGGATCAGCAGATCGCCCATTGCCACGTCGGCATTGCACAGATCGGCGCGGAAAAGCGTTTCGCCAAAGAAATCGACAAACTGGTTTCCGGCCGGATGGCGGCGGAAGAACTGGCCTCCCTGATGTCCGGGGCAGTCAAACGCACTGTTCCCCTGCTGGACGTAATCGACCAGCGCGCGGAAGAACGGCGGGCGGAGCTGGGTTTCGTACTTCTGCGCAGCCGCTTCAAGCTGGCGTCCGTAGTACGCATTGCTGGTGTCGGAGTACTCAAAAACGCCGTGAATACGCGACAGAAATTCAGCCGGAACCCTTTCTTCTTTATGCGTGGCAATAAACACCGGAATACCGAATCCCGTGGCTTCTATTTCTTCTATGGCGCCATTGAAAATATCGCTGACGGCCAGAACCACGGCTGCCACATCAATATAATCCGATGCGGTGATATCCACAATGTCGCGCGAAGTGGTAAAGCATTCAGGGCAGGCACGGCTGACGGCAATTTTTAACGTTTTCATCTTTATCTCTTTATTTCAGGCAATATGGGGCCCTCGACTTCTTGCGGTAAAGAAATCGATTATTTCCGGAAAAAAAAAGCAAAGCGTGTCCGCTGATACGAAATCAGTTAATTGCTTTTTTGCTGAGTAGAATTCAGTCCGCCCGGTTGCGGAGAATCTGAATCACAAGGAATGAGCGCAGGTGTTCACAGGCAACAGCCTGTAAAATAGCGTGTTTCAGGATAACCTGTAAGCAGATGCGCCAGAAGTCGAAGGACTACCGGGCGTTAAAGAGATGAAAGTCAAAACAGTTTCGGTGGGCAAACATCATGATATGTGTTGTCCGCCTTATATGGGGCATTAAACGATTATTGTTTTCCATGTTCAATTTCCTTTCAGTAATTGAAAGCATGGTCATTTTATCCAGGAAAAAGGGATTAACTGTGAAACAGATCACCAATAACCGATCATTTCAGAAATAATTAGTCGTTTTGAGTGAATAACGCAGATCAAAATGCTGTTTTGTTGGTTCGGTGTTAAATTGATGTTTTAATTGTGTTTAAAGAGGGCGAATATAGCCGTGAAAATAATCTCATCGTTATTTTCATGGCTATATTCAGGTTGGTAAGTTTTTATTTAAAATTAAAGTGAATACTTATTCAGATCATAAACCGATATCCGATACCGGTTTCTGTTAATAAATGACGAGGACGCGCGGGATCGGCTTCAAGCTTCTGGCGAAGGTGTCCCATATAAATGCGTAAATAGTGACTATGCTCGACAGCATTCGGCCCCCAGACCTGGCTTAACAGCTGTCGCTGCGTTAACACTTTACCATGGTTATTGAGCAGCACGGCCAGCAGACGAAACTCAATAGGCGTAAGGTGGATCTCTTCTTCTCCTCTTACGATGCGGCGTGCAGCAAGATCGACGCGGATATCGCCAAAGGCGTACACCGGGTCGGAAGGGGAGGTGGCACTGTGTCGACGCAGCGCCACACGAAGCCGGGCCTGTAACTCGCCAATGCCAAACGGTTTGATCAGATAATCATCCGCTCCGGCATCCAGCGCGGCGATTTTATCCGTCTCTTCGGTGCGGGCAGAGAGCACCAGAATAGGCATCTGGCTCCACTGACGCACCTCACGAATAAAATCGATGCCGTCGCCATCCGGAAGTCCCAGATCCAGGATCACCAGATCTGGCTTGCGGGTCGCGGCTTCAATCAACCCTCGTTGAAGCGTTCCGGCTTCATGAACGCGCAAACCGTCGCCTTCCAGCGCGGTACGCAGAAATCGGCTGATAGCGAGCTCATCTTCAACAATCAGAACGTTAATCACAAATCCTCTGGTAATTCATCAAGTTCTGGTGGGCTTTCCAGAGGAAGTGTAACACAAAAGCGTGCCCCACCTTCCGGGCGGTTCTCTGCGGAAATGGTGCCGCCATGCACGTCGACAATCGCCTGGCAGATCGCCAGCCCCAGCCCAACGCCAGGAATGGCGGATTCCTTATTACCGCGCGCAAATTTTTCGAATATAGCGCGCTCCTGTCCGGCCGGAATACCCGGCCCGGTATCCCAGACGTCGAGCCGCAGCACACGTTTATCCACCCTGGCAGCAATCCCCAGCCGGGCCTTTGCCCCGGCGTATTTAGCGGCATTTTCCAGAAGATTAATCAGCACGCGCTCAAACAGCGGGCCATCCACATGGATTAACGTCAGGGGTTCCGGCATGTCCAGCTCAATATGGCGCCCGCCGAGACCCGGCTCCAGCATCTTCAGCGCACTGCCGACAACCTCCTCAAGGGTGAGCCACTCTTTTTTGAGGTTAAACCCGCCGGACTGAATGCGCGCCATGTCCAGCAGGTTGTTCACCAGGCGCGTGGTATTCAGCACGTGCTGGCGAATTTCGCTGGCCTGCATCGCGTGCTTTGATCCTTCCGCCGCCAGATCCAGCGTCAGAATTTCGGACTGGCCAAACAGCACGGTAAGCGGCGTGCGCAAATCGTGAGACAGCGCTGCCAGCAGCGAGTTGCGAATACTTTCGCGCTCGCTTGCCAGCCGCGCCTGCTCTTCGCTGGCGGTGAGCGCCAGCCGTTCAAGGGCGCTGGCGACCAGCAGGGTGAAGGTTTCAAGCAGGCGCTGCTGCTCGGGGATCATCAGCTGACGCAGGTTAGACGGCTCGACGATGACCAGCCCGTGATTTTTATCCGCGCTGCGCAGCGGCAGGATCTGGTAAGGCACGCCGGGCAGCGTGTCGGTGCCGGCGCCGGCAGGTAAACCCTTATCGAAACTCCAGCGGGCAATCGCTTCATCCCAGGGCGTCATCCCCGAAGGGGAGGTCAGCGGGCGAAGGCGCCCTTGTTCGTCGGGGAGCAAAATCAGGTTACTGGCATGAAAGGTCGAACGGATAAACTGCTCGCTGGTCTGCACGATATCTCGCTGCGTGCGGCCAACCGCCAGCGATTTTGACATTTCATACAGATGGCGCGTGCGCTGCTCGCGATAGCGGGCAATGCGTGCCTGGTAGCGCACGCCTGCCGTCAGATTCCCGATCACCAGCCCGACGGTAAGCATCACGGCAAAGGTCAGAATGTACTGCACGTCCGAGACAGCAAGCGTCCCGCGCGGAGCAATAAAGAAGAGATCGAAGCTGATGACGTTGATCACCGTCGCCAGCACCGACGGCCAGCGGCCATAAAAGAGCGCGACCACAACGACGCCGAGCAGATAAATCATGACCAGATTGGCGGCGTCGAAGGCGATGAGCCACTGGCTGGCAATCACCGTAATCAGGGCGCAGAGGACCACGGCCACCATGCAGCCCCGGATCTGAATGCGCCATTTATCGCCAAAGGTGCGAGCGTCCGGCGTACGGTTGGGCAGGGGGGCGGGCTTGTCATCCAGCGCGACGATGACTAAATCAAGATCCGGCGCGCGGCGGGCCAGCCTGTCGGCAAAAGATTCGCGGCTAAACCAGCGGCGGTGCTGGCGACGTCCAATGACAATCTTGCCCAGGTTGTGCTCCCGCGCGTAGCGCAGAATGGCTTTATCTTCCTGCGGATCGGAAAGGGTTGCGGTTTCGGCGCCCAGCTCCTGCGCCAGCCGCAGCGCGCTCAAAATGGCGCGGCGCTGATTTTCCGGCAGGCCATGCAGCTGCGGCGTTTCGACGTAGACCGCGTGCCAGACGCTGCCAAACTTCGCTGCAAGCCGGGCGGCGGTGCGAACCAGTTTTTCGTTGCCGCTGCCGTGACCAATGCATAACAGAATGGCGTCCCGCGTGTGCCAGACGCGCTCTTGTCCCTGTAGGTCTCGCCAGGCGCGCATCTGGTCATCAACGCGATCGGCGGTGCGGCGCAGGGCCAGCTCGCGCAGGGCAATCAGGTTTCCTTTGCGGAAAAAATGTTCGATGGCGCGTTCGGCCTGGCCGGCAATATACACTTTGCCTTCATGCAGGCGCTGGCGCAGATCGTCCGGCGGCAGGTCAACCAGTACGACTTCATCGGCAGAATCAAAAAACGGATCGGGGACGGTTTCCCGCACCTGGATACCGGTTACGCCGCTCACCACGTCGTTCAGGCTTTCCAGATGCTGAACATTCACCGTGGTGAAGACGTCAATGCCTGCCTCAAGCAGCTCCTCAACATCCTGCCAGCGCTTCGGATGGCGGGAGCCTGGCGCATTGCTGTGCGCCAGTTCGTCCATCAGGATCAGGGCAGGGCGGCGGGCGAGGGCGGCATCAAGATCAAACTCCGTGACCAGCCGCCCGCGATGGCTGATACGCTGGGGCGGCTGCGTCGCCAGCCCCGTCAGCAGCGCAGCAGTCTCTTTGCGACCGTGGGTTTCCACCACGCCGATGAGAATATCAAGCCCCTGCGCCCGAAGCCGCTGGGCTTCCGTCAGCATGGCGAAGGTTTTCCCGACACCCGCGCAGGCGCCGAAAAAAATTTTCAGCTTGCCACGGTGGGCTTCAGCCGTCTGTTCAAGCAGCCTGTCCGGATCCGGGCGCATGGGCTCGTCGGTCATTTAGTTCTTCCTTAGCGCATCCAGCGCCAGATTCAGCTCAACAATGTTCACTACCGGCATGCCGATGAAGCTGACCAGCGGCTTTTGCGTATGTTCTGCAACCAGCTGGCTCACCTGCTCGACGGTCAGCTGACGGGCGGCGGCCACGCGAGGGATCTGCCAGACCACCGCGTCCGGCGTCAGGCTGTAATCCAGCCCGCTCGCGGAGGCGGTGACCAGCTCAACCGGCACCTCACGGCTGGCCTGCGGATTCGCAGCGCGCAGGGCGGCAACGCGTTCAGCAATGGCTTTGTCCAGGTCAGGGTTACTGCCCGCCAGATTGCTGCCGCCGGAGGCCATTGGATTATACGGGCTTTCCGCAGTGGCGGAAGGGCGTCCCTGGAAGTAGCGTGGGTCCGTAAAGTTCTGCCCAATCAGACGCGAGCCGCGGTTTTCACCGTTCTGGATAATCAGCGAGCCGTTGGCCTGATCCTGAAACCACCACTGGCCCAGCGCGGTAGTCATCAGCGGGTAAAGCCCGCCGGTAATCAGAGACAGCAGAATAAACAACAGTATAGCGGGACGTAACATCGTCATTGGATCCACCTTTTAAACCAGCCCGAACAGCGTTAGCAACATGTCGATAACCTTGATCCCAATAAAGGGCACCACCAGCCCACCCAGACCGTAAATCCACAGGTTACGGCGCAGCATGGCGGCGGCCGTCAGCGGCTTATAGCTCACCCCTTTCAGCGCCAGCGGAATAAGAAAGACAATAATCAGCGCGTTGAAGATCACCGCGCTCAGAATGGCCGAGGCCGGAGAGTGCAGGTGCATCACGTTCAGGGCATTTAGCTGCGGGTAGGTTGCCGCAAACGCCGCCGGAATGATGGCGAAATACTTTGCCACGTCGTTGGCGATACTGAACGTGGTCAGCGAGCCGCGCGTCATCAGCATCTGCTTCCCGATGTGCACCACCTCGATCAGCTTGGTCGGGTTCGAGTCGAGATCCACCATGTTGCCCGCCTCTTTTGCCGCCTGGGTACCGGAGTTCATTGCCACCGCCACGTCGGCCTGCGCCAGCGCCGGGGCGTCGTTGGTGCCGTCGCCGGTCATCGCCACCAGACGACCTTCCGCCTGATACTGGCGAATGAGCGCCAGCTTCGCTTCCGGCGTCGCTTCGGAAAGGAAATCATCCACGCCCGCTTCGGCGGCAATGGCCGCCGCAGTCAGACGGTTATCCCCGGTGATCATCACCGTTTTAATGCCCATCTTACGCATCTGGGCGAAACGCTCTTTTATACCGCCTTTAACGATATCCTTCAGAGCGATCACCCCCAGAACGCTTGCACCTTCCGCCACCACCAGCGGGGTTGCCCCCTGACGCGCCACGCTTTCCACCAGATGGTCGACTTCCGAGGGGAAGTGTCCATTATTGGCTTCAATATGACGGCGAATGGCATCAACGGACCCTTTACGGATCATCCGGTCCTGAATGTTAATGCCGCTCATGCGGGTTTGCGCCGTGAAGGGAACGAACGTGGCGTGCAGGCTTTGTACGTCGCGCTGACGCAGGTTAAAGCGCTGCTTGGCGAGGATCACGATACTGCGGCCTTCCGGCGTTTCATCAGCCAGCGAGGAAAGCTGCGCCGCGTCAGCCAGCGTTTTTTCATCCACGCCGGGAGCAGGTAAAAAGTCAGAGGCCTGACGATTGCCCAGGGTGATGGTCCCGGTTTTATCCAGCAGCAGAACGTCTACGTCCCCCGCCGCTTCAACGGCGCGTCCGCTGGTGGCGATGACGTTCGCGCCCAGCATCCGGCTCATCCCCGCCACGCCAATCGCGGAAAGCAGGCCACCAATAGTGGTGGGGATCAGACAGACCAGCAGGGCGATCAGTACGGTGATGCTGACCGCTGTACCGCCGTAGGCGGAGAAGGGCCACAGGGTCGCCGTTGCCAGCAGGAAGACAATGGTGAGCGCCACCAGCAGAATGGTCAGGGCGATCTCGTTCGGCGTTTTACGACGCTGTGCGCCTTCCACCATGGCGATCATCCGGTCGAGAAAGGTTTCGCCCGGGTTAACGCTGCACTGGATCACCAGCCAGTCGGAAAGAATGCGCGTTCCGCCGGTAACTGAGGCGAAATCTCCGCCCGACTCACGGATCACCGGTGCGGATTCCCCGGTAATGGCGCTTTCGTCTACCGACGCGCCGCCCTCAATCACTTCCCCGTCGCAGGGGATGATGTCGCCGGCTTCCACCAGCACCACGTCACCTTTACGCAGTTCATCCGCCGGTACGTGGTCCATCTGCGCGCCGTATTTAGGTTCGCGTAATTTGCGCGCAAAGGCGGTTTTTTTGACCCCTTTCAGACTGTTGGCCTGCGCTTTACTGCGGCCTTCCGCCAGCGCTTCGGCGAAGTTGGCGAACAGCACGGTAAACCACAGCCACAGGCTGATGGCGCCGGTAAAGGTTGCATTCCCCAAAAGGTGTCCCGTTCCCATGGCAATCGCCAGTACGGTGGTGAGTAAACTTCCAGTCCAGACAATAAACATCACCGGGTTGTGCCACTGGACGCGCGGGCTCAGTTTTTTTACCGCATCCATGAGGGCCTGACGAACTAAGGTCGGTTCGAGCAGGGCCAGTTGTTTACGACTCATGACAAATTCTCCGCAAAATCAGCGTAAAGAGAGATATTCCGCAACCGGGCCTAACGCGAGGGCGGGGATAAAGGTCAGGGCACCTACCAGCAGAACGGTGCCAATCAGCAGGCCGACGAACAGCGCGCCGTGAGTCGGTAACGTACCGGTGGTGGTCGGCTGGATCTTCTTATTCACCAGTGTTCCGGCGATCGCCATGACGGGAATAATCACGCCGAAACGACCGACGAACATGCAGAACGCCAGCAGACAGTTCCAGAACGGTGAGTTGGCGCTTAACCCTGCAAAGGCGCTGCCGTTGTTGTTTGCGGCAGACGAAACGGCGTAAAGCACTTCGCTAAAGCCGTGAATGCCCGGGTTAAAGATGCCGCTGCGCCCGGCGTCGGTCATCAGCGCCAGGGCGGTACCGAGCAGCACAAGGGCGGGGGTGACCAGGATCGCCAGCGCGGTTAATTTCATTTCGCGGACGTCGATTTTTTTGCCGAGATATTCCGGCGTGCGGCCGATCATCAGCCCGGCGATAAACACGGCGAGCAGGACGAACAACAGCATGCCGTACAGCCCCGAACCGACCCCACCGAAAACTACCTCGCCAATCTGCATCAGCCACATCGGGATCATGCCGCCGAGCGCGGTGAAAGAGTCATGCATGGCGTTCACCGCCCCGCAGGAGGCCGCCGTGGTGACCACCGCATAGAGGCTGCTGGCAAGAATGCCGAAGCGGCTCTCTTTGCCTTCCAGGTTGATATTGCTGTTAGCCCCCAGCTGCATGAAGTGGCTGTTGCCGTTCCATTCGGCCCACATCACCAGTGCTACGCAGACCACGAAGATTAACGACATGGCCCACAGCAGCGTACGGCCCTGGCGGCGATCGTTAACTACATCGCCAAAGGCGAAGCAGAGCGCGGTGGGGATCAGGAAGATTGCCAGCATCTGTACAAAATTGGTTAACGCCGTTGGGTTTTCAAACGGATGCGATGAATTGGCGTTGAAGAAGCCGCCCCCATTGGTGCCCAGCATCTTGATTGCTTCCTGCGACGCCACCGGCCCCATTGGCAGGAGTTCCCTGGCCCCTTCAAGCGAGGTGAAAGGGGTATAAGGCAGCAGGTTTTGCAGAGTGCCTTGCTGAATAAAGAACAGGGCAATAATCAGCGCAACAGGCACCAGGATCCAAAGGGTGATGCGTGTGACATCAACCCAGGCGTTGCCGAGAGTGCTGACATTCTGACGGGCAAACGCGCGCGTCAGGGCGAAGATCACCGCGATACCGCTGGCCGCAGAAAGAAAGTTCTGCACGGTTAACCCGGCCATCTGGCTGAAGTAGCTGAGCGTGGTTTCACCGGCGTAAGACTGCCAGTTGGTGTTGGTGACAAAGCTGACCGCCGTGTTCAGCGCCAGATGCCAGGATAACCCCGGTAAATGCTGCGGGTTCAACGGCAGACTGCCCTGGAGCATCAGCAGCGTAAAGAGGGCAATAAGCCCCACGATATTCAGAAGCAGTATCGCCATCAGGTATTGGCGCCAGTTCATTTCCCGGTCGCTGATACCTGAAATGCGCCAGAGCACATTTTCAATATTTCGCGTGCCCGGCAATGGCACGTTGTTTATCAGCCGCGCCAGCGCTGTTCCCAGCGGCCTGGCGAGCACAAACAGTACCAGTAAAAAGCTGGCAATAAGCAAAAACGCCTGAGCAGCCATCAGAATGCCTCCGCATTAATCAGGGCATAAATCAGATAACCCAATAACAGGAACACCAGCACGATGCCGGCAATCAGACCTGCACTCACACTCCACCTCCGGGTGACTTTTGTTGTTGTACAAACGGTAGGATTTGTGGCGCAAAGATTTCGCAAAAATCAGAAGGGCAGGTGTAAAAAAAGTATAAAAAAGGGAAAAGCCACAATTTAACTATTGGTAAGTAAATCGTTAACTTTTTTGTAACTTAATTACAGGCATGAATGTAAATATTCACGAAATGGATGAAAATAAGTGGTCGGATGAGTAGTAAAATTACAAACAAAGCGGTATTATTTTAACCAGGTCACAGATTTCACATTTTCCGGAGACGGTTTCCGGCCAACTGCAGGGGAGAAAAATATGGATCTTTATAAAGAGTTTCCGGCTCATATCATTTTCATGCGTCGCACTTTCGCCGTTGTGGCTGGCGTGCTGGCCCTGCCGGTGATGCTGTTCTGGAAAGATCGCGCACGTTTCTACAGTTACCTGCATCGCGTCTGGGCGAAAACCAGCGAGAAGCCGGTGTGGATGGATCAGGCCGAGAAAGCAACCTGCGATTTCTACTGATACGGTGTGACATCTTAGCCATAAAAAAACCGCCTACAGCAAAGTGGCGGTTTTTTTGTCCCTCGGGATTCGCGGTCCGTTGGGTAATCTTGCAGCCCCTACCCGGGATTTTTATCATACCCTTCTTTAAAAAGTTCGCAATCCACTTCACCTTTATAAATTCCTAATTTTACTGAAATAACTTACTTTTGGCGTTGGTGTTAATTATGATGCCACGTCCCTTTCCGCCATCTCGCAAATGGGCATCGGTCCTGGGAAAGGTGTATCCATAGCCGTAAAGCAGCCCACCTACCGGGCTTGTGTCCACCGATTTATCACCGGTGGTGATAGGTGGAGCGGTTAGCAGCAGGGACCGCATAGTGAAACGCTATTTATGCATTGCGTTCACTGTCGCCAGCGCACTCGTTGTAAAGAGTGATAAACCGGATGTGTTTATTGCCTTTACCCCGATAGTGCAGGACAAGTAGCGTTAAGGCCGCCTCGGGCGGCCTTTTTTATTTCATCCCGTCTACACTTCATGGCAAAGTAGTTCAATGCATGCCTTTTTCCTTTTACGGCATGCCCTTACGGACATAATGGACAATTGCCAGGAGTTTTATGCCCACCCATCTGGTTTGGTTTCGCGCGGATTTACGCATTCACGACAACTTCGCTCTCGCGGCGGCCTGCCGCGCTAAAGACGCGAATGTGCTGGCCCTGTTTATCGCCACGCCTGAACAGTGGCGGCAGCATGACATGGCGCCCCGGCAAGCGGCACTGCTCAGCGCGTATCTGAATGACCTGCAACATTCACTGGCCGAAAAAGGCATTCCGCTGATCTATAAAGAGGCTCATGATTTTGCCGCTCAGCGTCAGACGGTGCAGGCAATCTGCCAGCAGTACGCAGTAACGCATCTTTATTACAACTATCAGTATGAATTCAACGAGCAGCAGCGGGATCGTCAGCTGGAGAAATCCCTCGCGGGCGTGGTCTGTGAAGGCTTTGATGACAGCGTGATGCTCGCGCCTGGCAGCGTAATGACCGGCAGTCACGAGATGTATAAAGTTTTCACGCCGTTTAAAAATGCCTTTATCAAACGCCTGAAAGAGGGACTACCTGAGTGCGTTACCGCCCCGTCCGTGAGAGGGGAAACGATAACGGATCTGCCGGCGATCAGGCTGAATTATCCCCAGCAGTCGTTCGATGAAACAGTATTCCCCGCCAGCGAGAAAGCGGCTATCGCCCGGTTGCGTCAGTTCTGCGCGCAGGGGGCGTCGGAGTACGAGGCGCGTCGGGATTTTCCAGCGATTGAAGGCACCAGCCGCTTGTCGGCCTGTCTAGCGCTGGGCGCGCTCTCTCCGCGCCAGTGTTTACATCGCCTGCTGGCGGAACAGCCTCAGGCGTTAGACGGGGGGGCGGGCGCAGTGTGGCTGAACGAACTGATCTGGCGTGAGTTCTATCGCCATCTGATGACGTATCATCCTGATTTGTGTAAACATCGGCCCTTTATTCGTTGGACCGAACAGGTACAGTGGCAGTCGAATGAGAAGCTGCTTAAGGCATGGCAGCATGGGCTTACCGGCTTCCCGATTGTTGATGCAGCTATGCGGCAGCTCAATGAAACCGGGTGGATGCATAACCGTCTGCGTATGATTACCGCCAGCTTCCTGGTGAAGGATCTGCTTATCGACTGGCGAACCGGAGAGCGTTATTTTATCTCTCAGCTGATCGATGGCGATCTGGCGGCGAATAACGGCGGCTGGCAGTGGGCGGCCTCCACCGGAACGGATGCGGCTCCCTATTTTCGGATCTTCAATCCGACCACGCAGGGACAACGATTTGACGCCGACGGCGAGTTTATCCGCCGCTGGCTGCCTGAGCTTAAGGATGTCCCGGCCAAAGCCATTCATGAACCCTGGGTATGGGCGGATAAACAGCGTGTTACCCTGAACTATCCCCGTCCCATTGTCGACCATAAACAGGCGCGCGTCGCCACGCTGGCGGCGTACGAAGCCGCCCGAAAAGTTTGAGAGAATGATGATGAAAAACAGTGAACTGGAACGCCTGATTAACGAAAAACTCAACACGGCTTCGTTTAGCGACTACGGCCCGAATGGCTTGCAGGTGGAGGGGCGCGAGACGGTGCAAAAAATCATCACCGGCGTGACGGCAAGCCAGGCGCTGCTGGATGAGGCGGTGCGTCAGGAAGCCGATGCGGTGATTGTCCACCACGGTTATTTCTGGAAAAACGAATCACCGATTATTCGCGGCATGAAGCGCAACCGACTCAAAACGCTGCTGGCGAATGACATCAACCTGTACGGCTATCACCTGCCGCTCGATGCGCATCCTGAGCTGGGGAACAACGTTCAGCTTGCGCAACTGCTGGGGATTACCGTGATGGGTGAAATTGAACCCCTGGTGCCGTGGGGCGAACTGTCGATGCCGGTTCCGGGTCTGGAGCTGGCCTCGTGGATCGAAGCGCGCCTGGGGCGTCGTCCGCTGTGGTGCGGCGACACCGGGCCGGATACCGTGAAGCGCGTGGCATGGTGCACCGGCGGCGGCCAGGGCTTTATTGACAGCGCGGCGCGTTTTGGTGTCGACGCCTTCATTACCGGCGAAGTCTCCGAGCAGACCATTCACTCAGCCCGTGAACAAGGCCTGCATTTTTACGCGGCGGGCCATCACGCCACCGAGCGTGGCGGCATCCGCGCCCTCAGCGAGTGGCTGACGGAAAATACCGATCTGGATGTGACGTTTATTGATATCCCTAATCCGGCCTGATGAGAGGTAGTTAAGTGCAGCGAGCGCGTTGTTATCTTCTGGGTGAAACCGCAGTGGTTCTGGAACTTGAGCCTCCGGTGACGCTTGCCACGCAAAAGCGTATCTGGCGTCTGGCTCAGCGACTGCCCGAGCTACCCGGCGTGGTTGAAGCTATTCCGGGTATGAATAATATCACCGTGGTGCTGCGTGATCCGCACACGGGGGCGCTGGATGCCATTGAGCGTCTGCAACGCTGGTGGGAGGAGAGCGAGGCGCTGGAGCCGGAATCGCGCACGATTGAGATCCCGGTTGTCTATGGCGGCAAGGGAGGCCCCGACCTTGGCGTGGTGGCCGAGCACTGTGGATTAACGGAGAAGCAGGTTGTGGAGCTGCATAGCTCAGTCGACTATGTTGTCTGGTTTTTGGGATTTCAGCCGGGTTTCCCTTATCTGGGCGGGTTATCGCCCCAGCTGCATACGCCGCGCCGGGCTGAGCCGCGCCTGAGCGTACCGGCGGGCAGCGTGGCGATTGGTGGCGAGCAAACGGGAATTTATCCGCTCGCTTCACCGGGAGGCTGGCAGCTGATTGGGCACACGTCCACGCCGTTATTCGAACCAGGCCAGGACGCGCCCATACTCCTGCGTCCGGGGGATACGCTGCGCTTTATCCCGCAGAAGGAGGGAGTATGTTAACGCTTATTCGCGCAGGGCTTTACACCTCGGTACAGGATGCCGGGCGTTTTGGGCTGCGTCAGTCGGGCGTGAGCTACTGCGGTGCGCTTGATCGTCCCTCGCTGGAGATTGCCAACCTGCTGGTAGGTAACGCAGGCAGCACGGCGGCGTTAGAAATTACGCTGGGTCAGTGCGTGATTGAGTTTGGTCAGGAAACCTGGTTTGCCTTAACCGGCGCGGGCTGTGACGCAACGCTGGACGGCAAAGCGGTGTGGACCGGCTGGCGCCTGCGGGCGAAGGCCGGGCAGCGTCTGACGCTCAAGCGTCCTCTGCACGGCGTGCGTAGCTATCTTGCGGTAGCGGGGGGGATCGACGTGCCGGAGGTGCTGGGCTCATCCAGCACTGACCAGAAAGCGGGAATGGGCGGCCATGAAGGACGGCTGCTGCGCGACGGCGATCGTCTGCGAATAAAGACCTCAACGCGCCATTTCACCACCACGCAGGGCGTGAAACAGCTGTTGTGGGGGAACGTGATCCGCGCCTTACCAGGACCGGAATACCAGGAGTTTGATGAAGCCGCGAAAGAGTCTTTCTGGCGCTCGCCGTGGAAGATCAGCCCGCAGAGTAACCGCATGGGTTACCGGCTTCAGGGCCAGCCGCTGACCCGCACAACTGACCGGGAGCTGCTTTCCCATGGTCTGTTGCCGGGGGTGATTCAGGTGCCAGGCAACGGACAGCCCATTGTACTGATGAACGATGCGCAAACCACGGGAGGATATCCGCGTATTGCCTGCATTATCGAAGCGGATCGCTACCATCTGGCGCAAATTCCTCTCGGTCAGCCAATTCATTTTGTGCAGTGTTCGCTGGAGGAGGCACTGAAAGCCCGGCAGGATCAGCAGCGTTATCTCGAACAGCTGGCGTGGAGGCTCGATGGTAAAGATTGATTTAAACGCCGATTTGGGAGAGGGCAGCAGCGCCGATGCGGCGCTGATGACGCTGGTCTCCTCGGTGAATATCGCCTGCGGGTTTCATGCCGGCGATGCGCAGACCATGCTGGCGAGCGTGCGCAATGCCATGAAAAACGGCGTGGCGATAGGCGCTCACCCCAGCTTTCCGGACCGGGAAAACTTTGGCCGCACGGCGATGGATCTGCCGCCTGAGACGGTTTACGCGCAAATGCTCTACCAGATCGGCGCGCTGGAGGCGATAGTGCGCGCTGAGAATGGCGTGTTGCGCCACGTCAAGCCGCACGGCATGCTCTATAACCAGGCGGCGAAAGATCCGGTGCTGGCGGATGCCATTGCCCGCGCGGTGCGGGACTGCAATCCGCGTCTGGTGCTGGTGGGCCTGGCGGGCAGCGAGCTTATTCGTGCCGGCGAACGGCTGGGGCTGAGCACGCGGCAGGAAGTGTTTGCCGATCGGGGATACCTGCCGGACGGCAGCCTGGTTCCGCGCACGCAGGCCGGTGCGCTGATCACCGACGAAGGTAAAGCGCTGGCGCAGACGCTGGAGATGGTGCGCTTCGGGCGAGTAACCTCAACGGAGGGTACAACGGCAAACGTTCAGGCTGATACGGTGTGCTTACACGGTGACGGCGAGCATGCGCTCCAGTTTGCGCGACGCCTGCGGGCGGCGTTCTCGGAAGAGGGCATTGTTGTCAGCGCAGAATAATCATGAAAGGACAATAACATGCCAGAAGGTCCGGAGATCCGCCGCGCGGCGGATAGCCTGGAGGCGGCGATAAAGGGCAAACCTCTGACACACGTCTGGTTTGCCTTTCCTCAACTCAAGCCGTTTGAAGCGCAGCTGGTGGGACAGACGGTGACCCATATTGAAACGCGCGGCAAAGCGTTACTCACCCACTTTTCCCATAACCTGACGTTATACAGCCATAATCAGCTTTACGGCGTCTGGCGGGTGGTGGAGGCGGGTGAACAGCCGCAAACGACCCGCGTGCTGCGCGTGCGGCTACAAACGGCGGATAAGGCGATCCTGCTTTACAGCGCCTCTGATATCGAAATGTTAACGCCGGAGCAGTTGCTCACGCATCCGTTCTTACAGCGGGTTGGGCCGGACGTGCTGGATATGCGCCTGACGGCGAGCGATGTGAAGGCCCGGCTGCTATCGCCCACATTCCGCAACCGGCAGTTTTCCGGCCTGTTCCTTGACCAGGCCTTTCTCGCCGGGCTTGGCAACTACCTGCGGGTGGAGATCCTCTGGGAAGTCGGGCTGGCACCGCAGCACAAAGCTTCTCAGCTGAGCGATGAACAGCTGGAGGCGCTGTCCCACGCGCTGCTGGACATCCCGCGGCTGTCGTACAACACGCGCGGCATGGTGGATGAGAACAAGCATCACGGGGCGTTGTTTCGCTTCAAGGTGTTTCATCGGGCGGGGAAGAAGTGTGAGCGGTGCGGCGGGATTATCGACAGGATTATGCTCTCTTCGAGACCCTTTTACTGGTGTCCACATTGTCAAAAATAAACAAGCCGGGTGGCGGCTACGCCTTACCCGGCCTACGTTTCGCATTTGTAGGCCCGGTAAGCGGTAGCGCCACCGGGCTTAACTTTTAGCGCTTCAGGTCAGACTTAAAATCACGCTGCTCGTAGCCGGTATACAGCTGACGAGGACGGGCGATTTTCATGCCTTCGCTGTGCATTTCGTTCCAGTGTGCAATCCAGCCCACGGTACGCGCCATGGCGAAGATCACGGTGAACATGGAAGACGGAATGCCCATCGCTTTCAGAATAATGCCAGAGTAGAAATCGACGTTCGGGTAGAGTTTCTTCTCGATGAAGTACGGGTCGTTCAGCGCGATGTGTTCCAGCTCCATCGCCACTTCCAGCAGATCATCTTTGGTGCCCAGCTCTTTCAGCACTTCGTGGCAGGTCTCACGCATGACGGTCGCGCGAGGGTCGTAGTTTTTGTAAACACGATGACCGAAGCCCATCAGACGGAAGGAGTCATTCTTGTCTTTCGCGCGGCGCACGAACTCAGGAATATGCTCAACGGAGCTGATCTCTTCCAGCATCTTCAGTGCTGCTTCGTTCGCGCCGCCGTGCGCCGGTCCCCACAGGGAGGCGATACCCGCAGCGATACAGGCGAACGGGTTCGCGCCGGAAGAGCCTGCGGTACGGACGGTAGAGGTCGAGGCGTTCTGTTCGTGGTCAGCGTGCAGGATCAGAATACGGTCCATTGCGCGTTCCAGCACCGGGTTCACTTCATACTCTTCGCACGGCGTGGAGAACATCATGCGCAGGAAGTTACCCGCGTAGGAGAGGTCGTTGCGTGGATACACAAACGGCTGACCGATAGAGTATTTGTAACACATCGCCGCCATGGTAGGCATTTTGGAGAGCAGACGGAACGCCGCGATATCACGGTGACGTGGGTTATTCACGTCCAGAGAATCGTGGTAGAACGCCGCCAGCGCACCGGTAATACCGCACATAACCGCCATCGGATGAGAGTCACGACGGAACGCATGGAACAGACGGGTAATCTGCTCATGGATCATGGTGTGACGGGTCACGGTGGTTTTAAATTCATCGTATTGAGCCTGCGTCGGTTTTTCGCCGTTCAGCAGGATGTAGCACACTTCCAGATAGTTGGATTCGGTGGCTAACTGATCGATGGGGAAGCCGCGATGGAGCAGGATACCTTCGTCACCGTCAATGTAGGTGATTTTGGATTCGCAAGATGCGGTGGAGGTGAATCCAGGGTCAAAGGTGAATACCCCTTTGGAACCCAGCGTACGGATATCAATAACATCCTGACCGAGCGTGCCTTTTAGCACATCCAGTTCAATAGCATCATCACCATTTAGGGTGAGTTTTGCCTTTGTATCAGCCATTTACGGTCTCCTTAGCGCCTTATGCTTAAGACTGCGCTTTACCGGATTTGCTTTCAGCTGTTAATCATCGTTACCAGATTGTTATTTGGCTTACCGCTCAGCTCACGAGGAGAAACCAGGGTACAGAGCTATGGCGCCTTGCAGGTAAACGAATGAAATATCAGTGAAACAACAGCAAATCAGCGTTTTTGCAGTCCGAATTATTCAAACCTGTATATCACTAATAACTGTCCTGATAACTTCGGTCAATACCATCACACTGTTACATAACTATTTGTCAGGTGAAAGAGAGACCTCATAACTTTTGCGCATTATATGCCTTTTCTGATGACGTTTGTAACAATATTGTTTAACATTTGTCAAATCAGATGATTAAAATTTAAAAAGATGTTGTTATCGTGACCCCGATCACTGTTCCAGAGAAAACCCAACAAACTGTATGTAGGTTAATTGTAATGATTTTGTGAACGGCCTATACTGCCGCCAGGTCTCCGGAACACCCTGCAATCCCGAGCCACCCAGCGTTGTAACGTGTCGTTTTAGCATTTGGAAGCAATGTTTTGCATGACGCGCAGTTATAGAAAAGGAACGCTGTCTGACCCGCATCGCAGTCCGGAGGAAGGAAACAATAAGAACAGCATGTGGGCGTTATTCATGATAAGAAATGTGAAAAAACAAAGACCTGTCAATCTGGATCTCAAAACGATCCGATTCCCTGTAACAGCAATAGCGTCCATTCTGCACCGTGTTTCTGGTGTGATTACGTTTGTGGCGGTCGGTATCTTGCTGTGGTTACTGGGAACCAGCCTCTCATCCCCTGAAGGATTCCTCCAGGCCTCAGCCATCATGAACAGCTTCTTCGTGAAATTTATCATGTGGGGCATTCTGACCGCGCTGGCCTATCACGTGGTTGGTGGCGTTCGCCATATGCTGATGGACTTTGGCTACCTGGAAGAGACGTTCGAGGCCGGTAAACGTACCGCTAACATTTCATTTGTGATCACTGTCGTGCTTTCACTTCTCGCAGGAGTTCTCGTATGGTAAGCAACGCCTCCGCATTAGGACGCAACGGCGTACATGACTTCATCCTGGTCCGTGCTACCGCCATCGTTCTCACCCTTTACATCATCTATATGATCGGTTTCTTCGCGACCAGCGGGACGCTGACGTGGGAAATCTGGAGTGGTTTCTTCGGATCGGCCTTCACCAAAGTGTTCACCCTGCTGGCCCTGTTCTCCATCCTTATTCATGCCTGGATTGGCATGTGGCAGGTGTTGACCGATTACGTTAAACCGCTGGCGATTCGCCTTCCGCTGCAACTGATTATTGTTGTTGCTCTGCTGGTTTACGTCATTTATGGATTTGTTGTGGTGTGGGGTGTGTAATGAAACTGCCAGTCAGAGAATTTGATGCTGTTGTGATTGGTGCGGGTGGCGCAGGTATGCGCGCCGCACTGCAAATTTCCCAGAGCGGCCAGACCTGTGCGCTGCTCTCTAAAGTATTCCCGACCCGTTCCCACACAGTGTCTGCGCAGGGCGGTATCACCGTTGCGCTGGGTAATTCCCATGAAGATAACTGGGAATGGCACATGTACGATACGGTAAAAGGTTCCGATTACATCGGTGACCAGGATGCCATCGAATATATGTGTAAAACCGGCCCGGAAGCGATTCTGGAGCTGGACCACATGGGTCTGCCGTTCTCCCGTCTGGAAAATGGCACCATCTATCAGCGTCCGTTTGGCGGCCAGTCGAAAAACTTCGGCGGCGAGCAGGCGGCACGTACCGCAGCGGCGGCTGACCGTACCGGCCACGCGCTGCTGCACACGCTATATCAGCAGAACCTGAAAAACCACACCACCATCTTCTCCGAGTGGTATGCGCTGGATCTGGTGAAAAACGCCGATGGCGCCGTGGTGGGTTGTACCGCCCTGTGCATCGAAACTGGTGAAGTGGTCTACTTCAAAGCCCGCGCTACGGTGCTGGCGACCGGCGGTGCAGGCCGTATTTACCAGTCCACCACCAACGCCCACATCAACACCGGTGACGGTGTCGGTATGGCTATCCGCGCGGGCGTGCCGGTGCAGGACATGGAGATGTGGCAGTTCCACCCAACCGGTATCGCCGGTGCGGGCGTACTGGTGACAGAAGGCTGCCGTGGTGAAGGTGGCTACCTGCTGAACAAACATGGCGAGCGCTTCATGGAGCGTTATGCGCCAAACGCGAAAGACCTGGCGGGCCGTGACGTGGTGGCGCGTTCCATCATGATCGAAATTCGTGAAGGCCGCGGCTGTGACGGCCCTTGGGGTCCACACGCGAAGCTGAAACTCGACCATCTGGGTAAAGAAGTGCTGGAATCCCGTCTGCCGGGCATTCTGGAGCTGTCCCGCACCTTCGCGCATGTCGACCCGGTGAAAGAGCCAATTCCGGTTATCCCAACCTGTCACTACATGATGGGCGGTATTCCGACCAAAGTGACCGGTCAGGCGCTGACCGTGAACGAGCAGGGCGAAGACGTGGTCATCCCTGGCCTGTTCGCGGTAGGCGAAATCGCCTGCGTATCCGTGCACGGCGCAAACCGTCTGGGCGGCAACTCCCTGCTGGACCTGGTGGTATTTGGTCGTGCGGTGGGGCTGCATCTCCAGGAATCTATTGCCGAGCAGGGCGCGCTGCGTGATGCGACCGACGACGAAATCGATGCCTCTCTTGAGCGCCTCAACCGCTGGAACGGCAACCGTAACGGCGAAGATCCGGTGGAAATTCGTAAAGCGCTGCAAGAGTGTATGCAGCACAACTTCTCGGTATTCCGTGAAGGTGACGCGATGGCCAAAGGGCTTGAGCAGCTGAAAGCGATTCGCGAGCGTCTGAAGAATGCCCGTCTGGACGATACCTCCAGCGAGTTCAACACCCAGCGCGTTGAGTGCCTTGAGCTGGATAACCTGATGGAAACCGCGTTCGCCACTGCGATGTCGGCAAACTTCCGTACCGAAAGCCGTGGCGCCCATAGCCGCTTCGACTTCCCGGATCGTGATGACGAAAACTGGCTGTGCCATTCCCTGTATCTGCCAGAGTCGGAAACCATGACGCGTCGTAGCGTTAATATGGAACCGAAACTGCGTCCGGCGTTCCCGCCGAAGATTCGTACTTACTAATGCGGAGTCAGGATAATGAAACTCGAATTCTCAGTTTATCGTTATAACCCGGATGTAGACGATGCTCCGCGTATGCAGGATTACACCCTCGAGGCGGAAGAAGGTCGCGACATGATGCTGCTGGATGCCTTAATCCAGCTGAAAGAGAAAGATCCTACGCTGTCGTTCCGCCGCTCCTGCCGTGAAGGGGTGTGTGGTTCTGACGGTGTGAACATGAACGGCAAAAATGGCCTGGCCTGCATCACGCCAATTTCTGCGCTAAACCGCCCTGGCCAGAAAATTGTTATCCGTCCTCTGCCTGGCCTGCCGGTCGTGCGTGATTTGGTGGTGGACATGGGGCAATTCTATGCACAATATGAGAAGATTAAGCCTTACTTATTGAATAATGGGCAAAATCCACCCGCTCGCGAGCACTTACAGTCTCCTGAGCAGCGTGAAAAACTCGATGGGTTGTACGAGTGTATTCTCTGTGCATGCTGTTCAACGTCATGCCCGTCGTTCTGGTGGAATCCGGATAAATTTATCGGCCCTGCGGGTCTGCTGGCTGCCTATCGCTTCCTGATCGACAGCCGCGATACCGAAACCGAGAATCGTCTGGAAGGGCTAAGTGACGCTTTCAGCGTATTCCGCTGCCATAGCATCATGAACTGCGTCAGTGTGTGTCCTAAGGGGCTGAACCCAACGCGCGCCATCGGTCATATTAAGTCGATGTTGTTGCAGCGCAGTGCGTAAGTAGTGAGAGGGGAGCGCTGTTCCCCTCACCCTAACCCTCTCCCAAAGGGAGAGGGGACAGATTGCAGAAACCTTTAAAAACTGCCCTGAAGTTTAGACAGTTTCTAAAGGTTCCTTCGCGGGCCAAATGAAAAGAGCTCGCAGGTGAACCCCGGCACGTACACGTGGTGTGCGTGGTAGTTTCTACGGCGAAAGTAAGCATAAAAATGCTTAAGGGATCACGATGCAGAACGGCGCAATGAAAGCCTGGCTGGACTCTTCTTACCTCTCTGGTTCAAACCAGAGCTGGATAGAACAGCTCTATGAAGACTTCTTAACCGATCCTGACTCAGTGGACGCAAACTGGCGTTCCATGTTCCAGCAGTTGCCTGGTACAGGGGTCAAACCGGATCAATTCCATTCAAAAACACGTGATTATTTCCGTCGTCTGGCGAAGGATGCCTCACGTTACTCTTCTGCGATTTCCGACCCTGACACCAATGCGAAGCAGGTAAAAGTCCTGCAACTTATCAACGCTTATCGCTTCCGTGGTCACCAGCATGCGAATCTCGATCCGCTGGGACTGTGGCAGCAGGAACGTGTAGCGGATCTCGATCCGGCTTATCACGATCTGACCGAGGCCGATTTCCAGGAAAGCTTTAACGTAGGTTCTTTTGCCATCGGCAAAGACACGATGAAGCTGGGCGATCTGATTGACGCGCTCAAGCAAACCTACTGCGGCTCCATCGGCGCGGAATATATGCACATTACCTCCACCGAAGAGAAACGCTGGATCCAGCAGCGTATCGAATCCGTGGCAGGCCACGCGAATTTCTCAGCAGAAGAGAAAAAACGTTTCCTCAGCGAACTGACCGCAGCGGAAGGCCTTGAGCGCTATCTGGGCGCGAAATTCCCTGGCGCAAAACGCTTCTCACTGGAGGGCGGCGATGCGTTAGTCCCGATGCTGAAAGAGCTGATTCGTCATGCCGGTAAGAGCGGTACGCGCGAAGTGGTGCTGGGCATGGCGCACCGTGGACGCCTTAACGTGCTGGTTAACGTGCTGGGTAAAAAGCCGCAGGATCTGTTCGACGAATTTGCGGGTAAACATAAAGAGCACCTCGGCACCGGTGACGTGAAGTACCACATGGGCTTCTCGTCGGATATCGAAACCGAGGGCGGTCAGGTTCACCTGGCGCTGGCATTTAACCCGTCGCACCTGGAAATCGTTAGCCCGGTGGTTATCGGTTCCGTGCGTGCGCGTCTGGATCGTCTGGACGAGCCGAGCAGCAATAAAGTGCTGCCAATCACCATTCACGGTGATGCGGCGGTCACAGGGCAGGGCGTGGTTCAGGAAACCCTGAACATGTCGAAAGCGCGTGGTTATGAAGTGGGCGGTACCGTTCGCATCGTAATCAACAACCAGGTGGGCTTCACCACCTCTAACCCGCTGGATGCGCGTTCCACCCCGTACTGCACCGACATCGGTAAAATGGTTCAGGCGCCAATTTTCCACGTTAACGCGGATGACCCTGAAGCCGTTGCTTTCGTTACCCGTCTGGCGCTGGACTTCCGTAACACCTTCAAGCGCGACGTGTTCATTGACCTCTTCTGCTACCGCCGTCACGGCCACAACGAAGCGGATGAGCCAAGTGCAACCCAGCCGCTGATGTACCAGAAAATCAAAAAACATCCGACGCCGCGTAAAATCTATGCTGACAAGCTGGAAAGCGAAAAAGTGGCGACGCTGGAAGATGCGACCGAGATGGTCAACCTCTACCGCGACGCGCTGGACGCGGGTGAATGCGTAGTGAAAGAGCTGCGTCCAATGAACATGCACTCCTTTACCTGGTCGCCGTACCTCAACCACGAGTGGGACGAGAGCTACCCGAACAAGGTTGAGATGAAGCGTTTGCAGGAGCTGGCTAAACGCATCAGCACCGTGCCGGAAGCGATCGAGATGCAGTCCCGCGTGGCCAAGATCTATGGCGATCGCCAGGCAATGGCGGCGGGTGAGAAGCTGTTCGACTGGGGCGGGGCGGAAACGCTGGCCTATGCGACGCTGGTTGACGAAGGTATTCCGGTTCGTCTGTCCGGTGAAGATGCGGGTCGTGGCACCTTCTTCCACCGTCATGCGGTTGTACACAACCAGTCTAATGGTTCAACGTATACTCCGCTTCAGCACGTGCATAACGGTCAGGGCCAGTTCAAGGTCTGGGACTCCGTGCTGTCAGAAGAAGCGGTTCTGGCCTTCGAATACGGCTATGCCACCGCAGAACCCCGCACCCTGACTATCTGGGAAGCGCAGTTCGGTGACTTCGCCAACGGTGCGCAGGTGGTTATCGACCAGTTCATCTCCTCCGGTGAGCAGAAGTGGGGCCGTATGTGCGGTCTGGTGATGCTGCTGCCGCACGGCTATGAAGGACAAGGGCCGGAGCACTCCTCCGCGCGTCTGGAGCGTTATCTGCAACTCTGCGCCGAGCAGAACATGCAGGTTTGCGTGCCGTCCACTCCGGCTCAGGTTTACCACATGCTGCGTCGTCAGGCGCTGCGCGGTATGCGCCGTCCGCTGGTAGTCATGTCGCCAAAATCCCTGCTGCGCCATCCACTGGCGGTCTCCAGCCTGGAAGAGCTGGCAAACGGCACCTTCCTGCCGGCCATCGGTGAAATTGACGAGCTGGATCCGCAGGCCGTTAAGCGTGTCGTAATGTGTTCTGGTAAGGTTTATTACGACCTGCTGGAACAGCGCCGTAAGAACGATCAGAAAGATGTCGCCATCGTGCGTATCGAACAGCTTTATCCGTTCCCGCATCAGGCGATGCAGGAAGTGCTGAAACAGTACGCTCACGTTCATGATTTTGTCTGGTGCCAGGAAGAGCCGCTCAACCAGGGCGCATGGTATTGCAGCCAGCATCATTTCCGTGAAGTGATTCCATTTGGGTCTGCCCTGCGTTATGCAGGTCGCCCGGCCTCCGCCTCTCCGGCGGTAGGGTATATGTCCGTTCACCAGAAGCAGCAACAAGATCTGGTCAATGACGCGCTGAACGTCGATTAATTAAAGGATACATAATGAGTAGCGTAGATATTCTTGTTCCCGACCTGCCTGAGTCCGTAGCAGATGCAACCGTCGCCACCTGGCACAAAAAACCAGGCGACGCGGTAACCCGTGACGAAGTGCTGGTAGAAATCGAAACTGACAAAGTGGTACTGGAAGTACCGGCTTCAGCGGATGGCATTCTGGATGCAGTCCTGGAAGATGAAGGTACGACCGTCACTTCTCGCCAGATCCTGGGTCGCCTGCGTGAAGGTAACAGCGCGGGCAAAGAGTCCAGCGCCAAATCTGAAGAAAAAGCGTCTACCCCGGCCCAGCGCCAGCAGGCGTCTCTGTCCGATCAGACCAACGACGCGCTCAGCCCGGCGATCCGTCGCCTGCTGGCTGAGCACAGCCTCGATCCGGCAGCCATCAAAGGCACCGGCGTGGGTGGCCGTCTGACGCGCGAAGACATCGACAAGCATCTGGCAAAAGCGCCTTCTGAGGCGAAAGCGGAAGCGAAAGCCCCTGCGGCAGCACCAGCGGCACAGCCAGCTCTGGGCGCACGTAGCGAAAAACGCGTGCCAATGACCCGCCTGCGTAAGCGCGTGGCCGAGCGTCTGCTGGAAGCGAAAAATTCCACCGCGATGCTGACTACCTTCAACGAAGTCAACATGAAACCAATCATGGACCTGCGCAAGCAGTACGGTGACGCGTTTGAAAAACGTCACGATATCCGTCTGGGCTTCATGTCCTTCTACGTGAAAGCGGTAGTTGAAGCGCTGAAACGCTACCCGGAAGTGAACGCGTCTATCGATGGCGATGACGTGGTTTACCACAACTACTTCGATGTCAGCATGGCGGTTTCTACTCCACGCGGCCTGGTGACCCCGGTTCTGCGTGACGTAGATACCCTGGGTATGGCTGACATTGAGAAGAAAATCAAAGAGCTGGCCGTGAAAGGCCGCGACGGCAAGCTGACCGTTGAGGACCTGACCGGCGGTAACTTCACCATTACCAACGGTGGTGTGTTCGGCTCGCTGATGTCTACCCCGATCATCAACCCGCCGCAGAGCGCGATCCTGGGTATGCACGCCATTAAAGATCGTCCAATGGCGGTAGACGGTAAAGTGGAGATCCTGCCGATGATGTACCTGGCGCTCTCTTACGATCACCGCCTGATCGACGGCCGCGAGTCCGTAGGCTTCCTGGTTGCCATTAAAGAGCTGCTGGAAGATCCAACGCGTCTGCTGCTGGACGTCTAGTTTTTGCAGTCTTGCCCGGCGGCGCGTTGCTTGCCGGGCTTACAAAAGCACTACCTAACGATTACCTGAAGGATGGATAGAACACATGAACTTACATGAATATCAGGCCAAACAGCTGTTTGCCCGGTATGGCTTACCGGCTCCGGTGGGTTATGCCTGTACTACCCCGCGTGAAGCAGAAGAAGCCGCGTCTAAAATCGGTGCCGGCCCGTGGGTAGTTAAATGTCAGGTTCACGCTGGTGGCCGTGGTAAAGCGGGCGGTGTGAAGGTTGTTAAGAGCAAAGAAGAGATCCGTGCGTTTGCTGAACATTGGCTCGGCAAGCGTCTGGTAACCTACCAGACAGATGCGAACGGCCAGCCGGTTAACCAGATCCTGGTTGAAGCGGCGACCGACATCGCGAAAGAACTGTACCTCGGCGCAGTCGTAGACCGTAGCTCCCGTCGCGTGGTGTTCATGGCGTCTACCGAAGGCGGTGTGGAAATCGAAAAAGTGGCGGAAGAGACCCCGCACCTGATCCACAAAGTGGCTATCGATCCGCTGGCGGGCCCAATGCCTTACCAGGGTCGTGAGCTGGCGTTCAAACTAGGTCTGGAAGGCAAGCTGGTTCAGCAGTTCACCAAGATCTTCATGGGTCTGGCGACCATCTTCCTGGAGCGCGATCTGGCGCTGATCGAGATCAACCCGCTGGTGATCACCACCCAGGGCGACCTGATCTGCCTCGACGGCAAGCTGGGCGCTGACGGCAACGCGCTGTTCCGCCAGTCCGATCTGCGCGAAATGCGCGACCAGTCTCAGGAAGATCCGCGTGAAGCGCAGGCTGCACAGTGGGAACTGAACTACGTGGCGCTGGATGGTAACATCGGCTGCATGGTTAACGGTGCGGGTCTGGCAATGGGCACCATGGACATCGTTAAGCTGCACGGCGGTGAGCCAGCGAACTTCCTCGACGTGGGCGGTGGCGCAACCAAAGAGCGCGTAACCGAAGCGTTCAAAATCATTCTCTCTGACAGCAACGTGAAAGCGGTTCTGGTGAACATCTTCGGCGGTATCGTACGTTGCGACCTGATCGCCGACGGTATCATCGGCGCGGTAGAAGAAGTGGGCGTTAACGTTCCGGTTGTTGTACGTCTGGAAGGGAACAACGCTGAACTCGGCGCGAAAAAACTGGCTGACAGCGGCCTGAATATTATTGCAGCGAAAAGTCTGACGGATGCAGCTCAGCAGGTTGTTGCCGCAGTGGAGGGGAAATAATGTCCGTTTTAATTAATAAAGATACCAAGGTTATCTGCCAGGGCTTCACCGGTAGCCAGGGGACTTTCCACTCCGAACAGGCGATTGCCTACGGCACGCAGATGGTTGGCGGCGTAACGCCAGGTAAAGGCGGCACCACCCACCTGGGCCTGCCGGTGTTCAACACCGTGCGTGAAGCCGTAGAAGCGACGGGCGCAACCGCGACCGTGATCTACGTTCCGGCGCCGTTCTGCAAAGACTCCATTCTGGAAGCGATCGACGCAGGCATTAAGCTGATCATCACCATCACCGAAGGTATCCCGACGCTGGATATGCTGACCGTGAAGGTGAAGCTGGACGAAGCAGGCGTGCGCATGATCGGCCCGAACTGCCCAGGCGTTATCACCCCGGGCGAATGCAAAATCGGCATCATGCCGGGCCACATTCATCGCCCAGGCAAAGTGGGCATTGTGTCCCGTTCCGGTACCCTGACCTATGAAGCGGTTAAGCAGACCACCGACTACGGTTTCGGCCAGTCCACCTGCGTGGGCATCGGCGGTGACCCGATCCCGGGCTCTAACTTCATCGACATCCTGAAGCTGTTCCAGGAAGATCCACAGACCGAAGCGATCGTGATGATCGGTGAGATCGGTGGTAGCGCGGAAGAAGAAGCGGCTGCTTACATCAAAGATCATGTGACCAAGCCGGTGGTGGGTTACATCGCGGGTGTGACCGCGCCGAAAGGCAAACGTATGGGTCACGCGGGCGCGATTATCGCAGGCGGTAAAGGTACGGCTGATGAGAAATTCGCAGCACTGGAAGCCGCAGGCGTGAAAACCGTTCGCAGCCTGGCGGATATCGGTGAAGCACTGAAATCCATCATTAAGTAAGTCCTCTCTGCTCCCCGTATGGGGCGCGTTGAAGTATAAAAAAATGTCCGTTTCGACATGGTTGGCCGCTGTAAAGCGGCCTTTTTTTATTGTCTGCGTTTAGCCACCAGAGTGAATTTATAGTCGTCGGAGTTAAACACGTTGCGACTGTATTCAAATATCCGGCCGTCTTTCAGAAAGCCACGGGAGACTTTTTCCAGAATCGGTTTTGCCGGATCGAGCGCCAGGGCGGCAATCGCCTCGTCCGATGGCATGACTGGCACCAGCTCCTGCTCGCTGCGATCGATAACCATCTTTTTGATCTGCTCAATGTAATGGTATTTCGACTGTTCCATCACTTCCCAGGTGAGGTCGGGGAACATCGCCAGCGGCATCCATGTCTCTTCCAGATTCACCGGCTTTTCCCTGATGAAGCGTACGCGCTTGACGTGCCAGACCTTATCATCCGGATTGAGCGCCAGTTTTGTCGCGAGCCGCTCATCGGCTTTCACCACTTCGAAGACGCTGACGTCGCTGTGCGTATCGACGTTGCGATCCGCTAACTTTTCGTAAAAGCCGGTGAGCTGATAAATATCGTAATTCACCCGCTCCTCTTTTACATACGAGCCGCTGCCCTGAATACTTTCGATGATCTGCTCGTCGGCGAGCAGCTTCAACGCCTGCCGCACGGTGACACGGCTGACGCTAAACGCCTCCTGAAGGCTGGATTCTGTCGGCAGCGCGTCGCCAGGTTTTAACTCACCGGCATTAATTTTCTCGCGGAACGCATCGGCGATCTGCCGGTACATCGGTTTATTGCCCATTGTGTCGCGCCTTTTTAATACGTTTTCAGGGAATTATGCCTTCAGCGGCGGATTTGTAAATAATACAAATAAGATACAAATTTCGGTGTTAGTGAAAATGATCACATAAATGTCTTATTGGCTCTGCCACAATCCTCCCCAGACAAAAACTTTGGATAGGTGAGGATCTTTATGAACCTGACGACTCTGACCGACCCCCGTGCTGTCTGCGTGCAGGCGCAGTTTACCAGCCGTGATGAGGCAATCCGCCAGCTTGCGACGCGGCTGGTGGCGTTGGGCAAAATAGCCGACGCCGATACGTTTCTGGCAGAGGTTTTCCATCGGGAATCGCTTGGCCCGACGGCGCTGGGCGAGGGACTGGCCGTACCCCATGGTAAATCAGCGGCGGTAAAGGAAGCGGCTTTTGCCGTGGCCACACTGCGCGAGCCGCTGGCCTGGGAAGGCGTGGACGGACCGGAGGAGGTCGAGCTGATTTTTTTGCTCGCCATTCCTCCCGCACAAGCGGGATCAACGCATATTCAGGTGCTGACGGAACTGACGTCTCGCCTGGCGGATGACGATCTCAGGGCGCGCGTGATGACGGCGACCAGCGCTGAAG
Organism: Colias nastes; assembly: GCA_907164665.1. Taxonomy (NCBI): domain Eukaryota; kingdom Metazoa; phylum Arthropoda; class Insecta; order Lepidoptera; family Pieridae; genus Colias; species Colias nastes. The sequence continues at coordinate 535,454 of CAJQZM010040637.1, read as the reverse complement.
CGGTGCTTGCGGCGCTGGAAACGGCGCCTGACGCGCAAGAAACCGCCGTTGCGGAGAATGCCCCGACGATCGTCTGCGTTACCGCCTGTCCGGCCGGGATCGCCCATACCTACATGGCAGCGGAATATCTCGAAAAAGCGGGACGAAAGCTCGGCGTCAATGTGGTGGTCGAAAAGCAGGGGGCAAACGGTATTGAGGGGCGCATCACCGCGCAGCAGTTGCAGGAGGCAAAAGCGTGTATCTTCGCGGCGGAAGTGGCGATTAAAGAGCGCGAGCGTTTTCAGGGGATCCCTGCCATTTCCGTGCCCGTCGCGGAACCCTTGCGCCATGCGGAAGCGCTCATTGAGCGTGCGCTGGCGCTACAGCCTGTATCCGATGCGCGTCCTGCGCACGTCGACACGGACGCGAAAAAGTGCGTTAAAACCGAACTCAAGCAGGCGCTCCTCAGCGGTATCTCCTTTGCGGTGCCGCTGATTGTCGCTGGCGGCACGGTGCTGGCCATGTCGGTACTGCTGGCGCAAATCCTGGGCTTGCAGCATCTGTTCGATCAGGAAAATTCGTGGCTGTGGATGTACCGCAAACTGGGCGGCGGGATGCTCGGTATTCTGATGGTGCCTGTTCTGGCGGCCTACACCGCTTACTCGCTGGCGGATAAACCTGCGCTAACGCCAGGCTTTGCGGCGGGTCTTGCCGCCAATATGATCGGCTCCGGCTTTCTGGGGGCCATCGTCGGCGGGCTGATTGCGGGCTACCTGATGCGCTGGGTGAAAAACCACATCCGGCTGAGTAGCCGCTACAACGGCTTTCTGACCTTTTATCTTTATCCGGTGATTGGCGTGCTGGGCGCAGGCAGCCTGATGCTGTTTGTGATCGGCGAACCGGTGGCCTGGATCAATAACGCCCTCACCGCCTGGCTTAACGGTCTGTCCGGCGCGAACGCGCTGCTGCTGGGGGCGATCCTGGGCTTTATGTGCTCGTTCGATCTGGGCGGTCCGGTCAACAAAGCCTCTTACGCGTTCTGTCTGGGGGCGATGGCCAATGGCGTATACGGGCCTTATGCGATTTTTGCCTCCGTCAAAATGGTATCGGCCTTTACCGTGACGGCATCAACGATGCTGGCTCCGAACCTGTTCAAACAGTTCGAAATTGAAACCGGCAAGTCCACCTGGCTGCTGGGGCTGGCGGGCATCACCGAAGGAGCAATTCCGATGGCTATCGAGGATCCGTTGCGGGTCATCGGCTCATTTGTTCTGGGGTCAATGGCGACCGGAGCGATTGTCGGGGCGATGGGGATTGGGCTATCCACCCCGGGCGCGGGCATTTTCTCTCTCTTCTTACTGCATGATGCCGGGCTGGGTGGCGTGATGGCCGCTGCCGGCTGGTTTGGCGCCGCGCTGATTGGCGCCGCAATCTCTACGCTCATTTTACTCCTCTGGCGACGCCAGGCCGTGAAGAGCGGCACCTACGTGATTGAAGACATAACATCCTAAACACGCACTGACAGGAAACGAAGATGAAAGCTGTATCTCGCGTTCATATCACGCCACATATGCACTGGGACCGGGAGTGGTACTTCACCACCGAAGCGTCACGTATTCTTCTGGTCAATAATATGGAAGAGATCCTTACCCGTCTTGAGCAGGACGCAGAGTATAAATACTACGTTCTCGACGGCCAGACGGCGGTGCTGGAAGATTATTTTGCCGTGAAACCGGAAAACAGGCCACGCGTGAAGGCGCTGGTGGCGGCCGGGAAGCTGATTATCGGGCCGTGGTATACCCAGACGGACACCACCCTTGTCTCCGGCGAGTCGATTGTCCGAAATCTGATGTACGGCATTCGCGACTGTCTGGCCTTTGGCGAGCCGATGAAAATTGGCTATCTGCCGGACTCCTTCGGCATGTCTTCCCAGCTGCCACACATTTACAACGGTTTTGGCATCACGCGCACCATGTTCTGGCGCGGGTGTTCCGAGCGGCATGGTACCGATAAAACCGAATTTCTCTGGCAAAGTCAGGACGGCAGTGAAGTGACGGCACAGGTGCTACCGCTGGGCTACGCGATTGGTAAGTACTTACCGGAGGATGAGGCCGGGCTGCGCAAACGGCTCGACACGTACTTCGAGGTGCTGGAAAAAGCCTCCGTGACGAAAGAAATTTTGCTGCCTAACGGCCATGATCAGATGCCGCTCCAGCAGAACATCTTTGCGGTGATGGATAAGCTGCGCGAAATCTATCCGCAGCGTCAGTTTGTGATGAGCCGCTTCGAGGAGGTGTTTGACCACATTGACGAGCACCGCGATGAACTGGCGACGCTGAAAGGGGAGTTTATTGACGGTAAATATATGCGGGTGCACCGGACAATAGGCTCCACGCGAATGGACATCAAAATCGCCCACGCCCGGATAGAGCATAAAATCGTCAATGTCCTTGAGCCGCTGGCCACGCTTGCCTGGACGCTGGGCTTTGAGTATCACCACGGCTTGCTGGAAAAAATGTGGAAAGAGATCCTCAAGAATCACGCCCATGACAGTATCGGCTGCTGCTGTAGTGACAAAGTGCATCGTGAGGTGATGTCACGCTTCGAGCTGGCGGAAGACATGGCCGATAACCTGACATGCTTCTATATGCGCAAGATTGTCGACAACATGCCGCAGTGCGAGGAAGACAAACTGGTGATGTTTAACCTCACGCCCTGGCCGCGTGAGGAAGTGATTAACACTACGATACGTCTGCGCGCCAGCCAGTTCCGCCTGCTGGACGATAGGGGGAATGAAATCCCTTACTGCCTGCGCAGCGCGCGTGAAATCGACCCCGGCTTAATAGACCGGCAGATTGTGCATTACGGCAACTACGATCCCTTTATGGAGTTTGATATCCAGCTCAACCAGATCCTGCCATCAATGGGTTACCGCACGCTCTATATCGAGCCGCACGTGGCTGGCAAGCTGCTGGCGCCAGAAACAACGTCGGAGGCATTACTGGAAAATGCTTTCTGGGAAATAACGTTAAACGACGACGGCACCCTGCGTCTGCTCGATAAAGCGTCCGGGCTTATCTATGACCGCGCGCTGGAAATAGAAGAGAGCTCGGATGATGGCGATGAGTACGACTACTCGCCTTCACGGGAAGAGTGGAGACTCACTTCCGCGCAGGGCGAGCATGAGGTTAAGGTGATCCACGAGGCCTGGCAGAGCAGGGCGGTGATCCGCCATCGCATGGCGGTGCCGGCGGATCTCGCTGAACGTTCTGCGCGTCAGCAGACGGGAACGCTTGAGGCAGAGCTCACGGTCACGCTCAGCCATAACAGCCGACGTATCGACATTGAGGCGCGTCTCGGAAATCACGCGGATGACCACCGTGTTCGGGTGTTGATCCCGACGCCCTTCACCGCAGACACGGTGTTAGCTGATACCCAGTTCGGTTCGCTGACGCGACCTGTACAGGATGAAGCGATGGCGAACTGGCAGGAGGAGGGCTGGAAGGAAGCGCCGCTGCCGGTGTGGAATCTGCTTAACTACGCGGTGCTCCAGGAACGGCGTAACGGGATGGCGCTGTTTACCGAAGGGTTACGCGAATTTGAAGTGACTGGCGAGCGTCAAAAAACGTTTGCCCTGACGTTGCTTCGCGGCGTGGGGTACTTGGGAAGGAAGATTTACTGCTGCGCCCCGGCAGACCGTCCGGGATCAAAATGCCGGTGCCTGATTCGCAGATGCGGGGCCAGTTAACCTGTCGCTTTAGCCTGTTCAGTTTTAATGGTACGCCCGTCAGTGCTGGTGTTGCGCAGCAGGCGAAGTCGTGGTTAACGCCAGTGCACTGTTATAACAAAATTCCGTGGGATGCGATGAAGCTTAACCGCGCCTCTTTCACCACCCCCTGTAGCTATAGTCTGCTAACGCTGGCGCCTAACGGATGCGTACTCAGTGCGCTGAAAAAAGCGGAGGATCGTGACGAGATGATTCTTCGTCTGTACAACCCTTCGGAGACCCGCTCCTGTGACGTGGCTTTGTCTGTGAACCGTGAGGTCCAGGCCTGCTGCGAAACGGACATGAATGAGGTGTACAAGGCGCACGGGGAAGAGGGCTCAGCCATTACGGGGTCTTTCCGGCCAGGCCAGTCACGTACCTTCAGCATAAAAATTGAAAGGTAATCCTCAAAATAAAATAAAGGCCGCATTCCTGCGGCCTTTATTTCATCAAATAGTCACGAAAGGGTGTTAATTTTAAGATTATTAAAAGTGAATAAAATGTAATCGTTTCGGCAGGTAGCAAAGCGAAAGAAAAATACTGTGAAGCAGATAACATTATATGTTTATCTTCCGGCAAAATGCGTTTTTTCACGCGCGTTAATAAAAATCACAACTGTTTATATTATCCTCTGGCTTTTATAACCATCAACGCCTTTAAATGTACATATCATTAACAAGGTTTTTACTATCCGCACCACAAAGAAACATCATTAACAGCTCTGGCCGTTTTTGATTTAAATCAATGTTTAATCCTTGGAAAAAGGCTCTAAAAGGCGTTAAATTGTTCCCGATCAAAATGGCCGAAAAGTGGTAATTTTGCTATAAATTGATCGCCGTCGAAAAACGTAAATCTGTTCGAATAAAAACCTGTTTATTGTAAGGGTTTTGCAGCGTATTATATTTACGGGATCAATTTGGTTTTTTCTTAACGTATTTGTAACCTTTCATCATTGCTTTTTCCTCATGTAGAGAATAAGCAACGAAGAAGGGAAGCAGATAACTTTGTATTGGGGCATGCGTGTGGATCCTTATCTAACGGGGTTCACTCTCGGAGTCTTCATGCGATGAGCAAGGAGTCATAATGTTAGACGTAGTCGAACTGTCGCGCTTACAGTTTGCCTTGACCGCGATGTACCACTTCCTGTTTGTGCCGCTGACGCTCGGTATGGCGTTCCTGCTGGCCATCATGGAAACGGTTTACGTCCTCTCCGGCAAACAGATTTATAAAGATATGACCAAGTTCTGGGGCAAGTTGTTTGGTATCAACTTTGCGCTGGGCGTGGCAACCGGTCTGACCATGGAGTTCCAGTTCGGGACAAACTGGTCTTACTATTCCCACTATGTGGGGGATATTTTCGGTGCGCCGCTGGCCATTGAAGGTCTGATGGCCTTCTTCCTCGAATCCACCTTTGTAGGTCTGTTCTTCTTCGGTTGGGACCGTCTGGGTAAAGTCCAGCATATGGCGGTAACCTGGCTGGTGGCATTAGGCTCCAACTTGTCCGCACTGTGGATCCTGGTGGCGAACGGCTGGATGCAAAACCCAATCGCATCTGATTTCAACTTCGAAACCATGCGTATGGAGATGGTCAGCTTCGCTGAGCTGGTCCTGAACCCGGTTGCCCAGGTTAAATTCGTTCACACCGTGGCGTCTGGCTATGTGTGCGGCGCGATGTTCGTGCTGGGCATCAGCTCCTACTATATGCTGCGCGGCCGTGACTTCGCGTTCGCCAAGCGTTCTTTTGCTATTGCAGCAAGCTTCGGTATGGCCGCGATTCTGTCCGTTATTGTTCTGGGTGATGAATCCGGTTACGAAATGGGCGACGTGCAGAAAACCAAACTCGCCGCAATTGAAGCTGAATGGGAAACCCAGCCGGCACCGGCAGCGTTTACCCTGTTCGGCGTGCCTGACCAGGAAGCGCAGGAAAACCGCTTCGCCATTCAAATTCCTTACGCTCTGGGTATTATCGCCACGCGCTCCGTCGACAAACAGGTGACTGGCCTGAAAGATCTGATGGTGCAGCATGAAGAGCGTATCCGTAACGGGATGAAAGCTTACTCGCTGCTGGAACAGCTGCGCGCCGGCTCTACCGACCAGGCCGTTCGCGATCAATTTAACGACGTGAAGAAAGACCTCGGTTACGGTCTGCTGCTGAAACGCTATACCCCGAACGTCTCTGACGCGACGGAAGCGCAGATTCAGATGGCAACCAAAGACTCTATTCCACGCGTTGCGCCGCTGTACTTCGCGTTCCGCATCATGGTGGGTTGCGGCATTATCATGCTGCTGATCATCGCGGCCTCGTTCTGGTCAGTCATTCGTAACCGTATCGGTGAGAAAAAATGGCTGCTGCGCACCGCGCTTTACGGTATCCCACTGCCATGGATTGCTATCGAGTCCGGCTGGTTTGTTGCGGAATATGGCCGTCAGCCGTGGGCGATCGGTGAGGTGCTGCCAACAGCGGTAGCGAACTCCTCCCTGACCGCAGGCGACCTGATCTTCTCCATGCTGCTCATTTGCGGTCTGTACACCCTGTTCCTGGTGGCTGAACTGTTCCTGATGTTCAAGTTCGCGCGCCTTGGCCCAAGCAGCCTGAAAACCGGTCGCTATCACTACGAGCAGTCTGTTGCGACTACTCAGCCGGCACGCTAAGACAGGAGTCATCAAATGATCGATTATGAAGTATTGCGTTTTATCTGGTGGCTGCTGATCGGTGTTCTGCTGATTGGTTTCGCGGTCACCGATGGTTTCGACATGGGCGTGGGCATGCTCACCCGTTTCCTCGGTCGTAATGACACCGAGCGTCGAATCATGATCAACTCCATCGCCCCGCACTGGGACGGTAACCAGGTGTGGCTGATCACCGCAGGCGGCGCGCTGTTCGCTGCCTGGCCGATGGTCTACGCGGCTGCGTTCTCCGGCTTCTATGTGGCGATGATTCTGGTGCTGGCCTCTTTATTCTTCCGTCCGGTGGGTTTCGACTACCGTTCCAAGATTGAAGACACCCGATGGCGTAACATGTGGGACTGGGGCATCTTCATCGGTAGCTTCGTTCCACCGCTGGTCATTGGTGTGGCGTTCGGTAACCTCTTGCAGGGCGTACCGTTCCACGTCGACGAATATATGCGTCTGTTCTACACCGGTAACTTCTTCCAGTTGCTGAATCCGTTTGGTCTGCTGGCGGGCGTGGTGAGCGTGGCGATGATCATCACCCAGGGCGCAACCTATCTCCAGATGCGTACCGTAGGTGAACTGCACCTGCGTTCCCGCGCTACCGCTCAGGTGGCGGCGCTGGTGACGCTGGTCTGCTTCGCGCTGGCTGGCGTGTGGGTGGTGTACGGTATTGATGGTTACGTGGTGACCTCCGCGATCAACCATACTGCACCGTCTAACCCGCTGACCAAAGAAGTGGCGCGTCAGGCCGGTGCATGGCTGGTGAACTTCAACAATACTCCTGCGCTGTGGGCTATCCCGGCTCTGGGTGTGCTGCTGCCGCTGCTGACCGTGCTGACGTCTCGTCTGGAAAAAGGCGCTCTGGCGTTCGTATTCTCTTCACTGACGCTGGCGTGCATCATCCTGACGGCGGGGATTGCGATGTTCCCGTTCGTGATGCCATCCAGCACCATGATGAATGCCAGCCTGACCATGTGGGATGCAACGTCCAGTCAGTTGACGCTGAACTTAATGACCTATGTTGCTTGCGTGTTCGTACCGATTATCCTGCTCTACACCACCTGGTGTTACTGGAAAATGTTCGGTCGCATCACTAAAGAACATATCGAAAGCAACACCCACTCTATGTACTAAGTAAGGAGCTGAATATGTGGTATTTCGCATGGATTTTAGGGACGCTTCTTGCCTGTGCGTTTGGTGTCATCACTGCCCTGGCGCTTGAGCATGTAGAAGCGACCAAAGCAGGTGAAGAAAAGCACTAATGAATATTATCGCAACCTTATATGCGGTAATGGATAAGCGCCCCTTGAGGGCGCTTTCCCTCATTATGGCATTACTGCTGGCAGGCTGTATCTTCTGGGACCCGTCGCGCTTCGCGGCGAAAACCAGCGAGCTTGAAATCTGGCACGGCTTCCTGATTATGTGGGCGGTGTGCGCAGGCGTGATTCACGGTGTCGGCTTTCGTCCGAAAGCGCTACACTGGCAGGGCATCTTCTGCCCACTGATTGCCGATCTGGTTCTCCTCGCCGGTTTGATTTTCTTCTTCTTCTGAATAAGAAATGTCCGTTAACGTTATGGGCTTACCATGGCCCATAAAAATTTACTCTCCGTTTACTTTCCCCCATTCCAAACCATCATTCCCGCGCGTATAGTAGCGAAGTTTGAAAGCTCCAACTTTTCTTGTATTACCGGGATGTAAAGTGAATACAACGCTGTTTCGATGGCCGGTACGTGTCTATTACGAAGATACCGATGCCGGTGGTGTGGTCTACCACGCCAGCTACGTTGCTTTTTATGAACGGGCACGCACAGAGATGCTGCGCCATCATCACTTTAGTCAACAGGTGCTGTTGGCTGAGCGAGTTGCCTTCGTGGTACGCAAGATGACGCTTGAGTATTTTGCGCCTGCCAGACTCGACGATATGCTCGAAGTTCAAACAGAAATTACATCAATGCGCGGAACTTCACTGGTTTTCACGCAGCGGATAGTCAATGCAGAGAACACGGTACTGAACTCAGCTGAAGTCCTGATTGTCTGTGTTGATCCAACCATAATGAAGCCTCGTGCGCTTCCTAAGTCTATTGTCGCGGAGTTTAAGCAGTGACTGACATGAATATCCTTGATTTGTTCCTGAAGGCAAGCCTTCTGGTTAAACTTATCATGTTGATTTTGATTGGTTTTTCAATCGCATCCTGGGCCATCATCATCCAGAGAACGCGTATCCTTAATGCCGCCGGCCGCGAAGCCGAAGCGTTTGAAGATAAGTTCTGGTCGGGAATTGAGCTTTCTCGTCTGTACCAGGAAAGCCAGGGACGCCGTGATAACCTTTCAGGCTCCGAACAAATTTTCTACAGCGGTTTCAAAGAGTTCGCTCGCTTACATCGCGCTAACAGCCATGCGCCGGAAGCCGTGGTAGAAGGGGCGTCGCGTGCGATGCGCATCTCCATGAACCGCGAACTGGAAAATCTTGAAACGCATATTCCTTTCCTCGGAACCGTTGGCTCCATCAGCCCGTATATCGGCCTGTTTGGTACGGTGTGGGGGATCATGCACGCCTTTATCGCCCTGGGGGCGGTGAAGCAGGCAACGTTGCAGATGGTTGCACCGGGTATCGCAGAAGCACTGATCGCGACCGCAATCGGTCTGTTCGCCGCAATTCCGGCGGTAATGGCGTACAACCGTCTGAACCAGCGCGTGAACAAACTGGAACTGAACTACGACAACTTTATGGAAGAGTTCACCGCGATTCTGCATCGTCAGGCGTTTACCAGCACCGAGAGCAACAAGGGGTAAACCATGGCCAGATCGCGTGGACGAGGTCGTCGCGAGCTCAAGTCCGAAATCAATATCGTTCCGTTACTGGACGTGCTGCTGGTGCTGCTGCTGATCTTTATGGCGACAGCGCCCATCATCACCCAGAGCGTGGAAGTTGATCTGCCGGATGCGACAGAATCACAGGCGGTAAGCACCAATGACGATCCTCCGGTCATCATTGAGGTTTCCGGCGTAGGGCAGTACAGCGTGGTGGTAGAGAAAGATCGTATGGATCAGCTTCCGCCAGAGCAGGTTATTGCTGAAGCGCAACGACGTCTGGAGTCAAATCCGAAGACGGTCTTCTTAATCGGTGGTGCGAAAGACGTACCATATGATGAAATTATCAAAGCGCTGAACTTGCTACATAGCGCGGGCGTTAAGTCAGTTGGCTTAATGACTCAGCCTATTTGATCATCTGCGTAGTTTTTGGGAACCGATAGTGTCAAAGGCAACCGAACAGAACGACAAGCTTAAGCGAGCGATAATCGTCTCCGCAGTGCTGCACGTATTTCTTTTTGCAGCGCTGATCTGGAGTTCGTTCGATGAGCACCTTGATGCATCAGGCGGCGATGGGGGCTCGTCCATCGACGCCGTCATGGTGGATCCCGGTGCGGTAGTGCAGAACTATAATCGCCAGCAACAGCAGCAGGCGAGCGCAAAACGCGCGGAAGAACAGCGTGAAAAACAGGCGCAACAGCAGGCGGAAGAGCTGCGTGAAAAGCAGGCCGCCGAGCAGGAACGTCTGAAGCAGCTTGAGAAAGAGCGTTTGCAGGCGCAGGAAGCCGCTAAAGAGCAGGCGGAGCAGCAGAAACAGGCTGAAGCCGCAGCGAAGAAAGCTCAGGAACAGCAGAAGCAGGCGGAAGAGGCGGCAGCCAAAGCCGCGGCAGACGCGAAGGCGCAGGCAGATGCTCAAGCTAAGTTAGCCGCAGAAGCCGCGAAGAAAGCTGCTGCTGATGCGCAGAAGAAAGCGGAAGCCGAAGCGGCGAAGAAAGCCGCTGCTGATGCGAAGAAGAAAGCAGAAGCCGAAGCGGCGAAAAAAGCTGCCGCTGACGCACAGAAGAAAGCCGAAGCGGAAGCCGCCAAAAAAGCTGCGCAGGAAGCAGAGAAGAAAGCGGCTGCCGATGCTGCGAAAAAAGCGGCCGCGGCCGAGAAAGCTGCGGCAGAAAAAGCCGCCGCTGCGGAAAAAGCCGCTGCTGATAAGAAAGCTGCTGCTGAAAAAGCCGCAGCTAAGAAGGCCGCTGCTGCGGAAAAAGCCGCTGCCGCAGGGGTTGACGATCTGCTGGGGGACCTGAGCTCCGGTAAGAATGCACCGAAAACGGGCGGTGGGGCGAAAGGAAGTAACGCAGCACCGGCAGGAAGTGGTAACACTAAGAACAACGGTGCTTCTGGCGCTGAGATCAACGACTTTAAGAATCAGATTGCCGCGGCTATTGCCAGCAGACTTAACGATAAATCGCTCTATACCGGGAAAACGTGCCGACTGCATATTAAACTGGCTACGGATGGTATGGTGCTGAGCGTTGAGTCAGAAGGGGGAGATGAAGCATTATGCCAGGCTGCACTTGTGGCAGTGAATCAGGCAAAACTGCCAAAACCTCCATCACAGGCTGTCTATGAAGTGTTCAAAGACGCTTCGCTGAACTTTAAGCCATAAGCAGAGCTGCTGTTATCGGGTTCTGATAGTTTTGTGTATTTGAGTTTGTTAACCTTCTGCTAAATTATCCAGGACTTATTGTTCGGATAAGGGAGATATGATGAAGCAGGCATTACGATTAGCTTTTGGTTTTTTAGTACTGTTGACGTCAGCAGTGCATGCCACAGTAAGCATCGACATTACCGACTGGAACGACTCAGCGCGTCCAATCGGTGTCGTTCCGTTCCAGTGGGCAGGCCCGGGCGCTGCGCCTGAAGATATTGGCGGCATCGTTGCAGCTGACCTGCGTAACAGCGGTAAATTTAACCCCTTAGATCGTTCTCGTCTGCCGCAGCAGCCGGGTACAGCTCAGGAAGTTCAACCTGCTGCATGGTCTGCACTGGGTATTGATGCCGTGGTTGTCGGACAGGTTACTCCTGCGCCAGACGGCGGCTATAACGTCGCTTATCAGCTGGTGGATACTGGCGGTGCGCCGGGTACCGTTCTGGCTCAAAACACGTATAAGGTGAACAAGCAGTGGCTGCGTTATGCAGGCCACACGGCGAGTGACGAAGTGTTTGAGAAGCTGACCGGTATTAAAGGTGCGTTCCGTACCCGTATCGCGTACGTAGTACAGACCAACGGCGGCCAGTTCCCTTATGAGCTGCGCGTCTCTGACTACGATGGTTACAACCAGTTCACCGTACACCGTTCACCACAGCCGCTGATGTCTCCGGCATGGTCTCCGGATGGCTCTAAGCTGGCGTACGTGACCTTCGAAAGCGGCCGTTCCGCGCTGGTTATCCAGACACTGTCTAACGGTGCTGTGCGTCAGGTTGCGTCATTCCCACGTCACAACGGTGCGCCTGCGTTCTCTCCGGATGGTACCAAACTGGCGTTTGCCCTGTCTAAAACCGGTAGCCTGAACCTGTACGTGATGGATATTGGTTCTGGTCAGATCCGTCAGGTCACGGATGGTCGTAGCAACAACACTGAGCCAACCTGGTTCCCGGACAGCCAGAATCTGGCATTTACGTCTGACCAGGCAGGTCGTCCACAAGTTTATAAAGTGAATATCAACGGCGGAGCAGCGCAGCGTATTACCTGGGAAGGTTCTCAGAACCAGGATGCTGACGTCAGTGCCGATGGTAAAACAATGGTAATGGTCAGTACTGCGGGTGGTCAGCAGCACATTGCCAAACAAGATCTGGTAACGGGGGGCGTACAAGTACTGTCGTCAACGTTCCTGGATGAAACGCCAAGTCTGGCACCTAACGGCACCATGGTAATCTACAGCTCTTCTCAGGGGATGGGATCCGTGCTGAATCTGGTTTCTACAGATGGGCGTTTCAAAGCGCGTCTTCCGGCAACTGATGGACAGGTAAAATCACCTGCCTGGTCGCCGTATCTGTAATAATAATTAATTGATTACTAAAGGAATCTTAGAAATGCAACTGAACAAAGTGCTGAAGGGGCTGATGATCGCTCTGCCTGTTATGGCAATCGCAGCGTGTTCTTCTAACAAGAACGCAAGCAATGACCAGAGCGGCGAAGGCATGATGGGTGCCGGCACCGGTATGGACGCTAACGGCAATGGCAATATGTCTTCTGAAGAGCAAGCGCGTCTTCAGATGCAGCAGTTACAGCAGAACAACATCGTTTACTTCGATCTGGATAAATACGACATTCGTTCTGACTTCGCTGCAATGCTGGATGCGCACGCAAACTTCCTGCGTAGCAACCCGTCTTACAAAGTAACCGTAGAAGGTCATGCGGACGAACGTGGTACTCCGGAGTACAACATCTCCCTGGGTGAACGTCGTGCAAACGCTGTTAAAATGTACCTCCAGGGTAAAGGCGTTTCTGCTGACCAGATCTCCATCGTTTCTTACGGTAAAGAAAAACCAGCAGTACTGGGTCACGACGAAGCGGCTTACTCCAAAAACCGTCGTGCCGTACTCGTTTACTAAGAGAATTGCATGAGCAGTAACTTCAGACATCATCTGATGAGTCTGTCGTTACTGGTTGGAATAGCGGCCCCCTGGGCCGCTTTTGCTCAGGCACCAATCAGTAGTGTCGGCTCAGGCTCGGTAGAAGATCGAGTCACTCAACTCGAGCGTATTTCTAACGCTCACAGCCAGCTTTTAACTCAACTCCAGCAGCAGCTTTCCGATAACCAGAATGATATTGATTCCCTTCGTGGTCAGATCCAGGAGAGTCAGTATCAGCTTAATCAGGTTGTGGAGCGCCAGAAGCAAATTTTGTTGCAGATGGATAGCCTGAACAGCGGCGGAGCAGCAGCACAGCCAGCAGCAGGCGATCAAAGCGGTGCGGCGACGCCTGCACCTGCGGCAGATGCCTCCGCGTCGTCTGGTGCGCCTGTACAGAGCGGTGACGCGAATACGGACTACAACGCGGCCATTGCCCTGGTGCAGGACAAATCGCGCCAGGACGATGCTATCGTTGCGTTTCAGAACTTCGTTAAGAAGTACCCTGATTCCACTTACCAGCCAAATGCGAACTACTGGCTGGGTCAGTTGAATTACAACAAGGGTAAAAAGGATGATGCGGCGTTTTATTTTGCCTCTGTGGTGAAAAATTACCCGAAATCACCGAAAGCGCCTGATGCGATGTATAAAGTCGGCGTGATCATGCAGGACAAAGGCGACACTGCAAAAGCCAAAGCGGTTTATCAGCAGGTGGTTGCGAAATTCCCGGGTACAGACGGCGCCAAACAGGCACAAAAACGTTTGAGTTCGATGGGTTGATTATCGCATGACCAGAAATCGCGTTATTTCTGGTCGTGCAGCATGATTCCTAAGCAGTTAAGTGATCTTCATCGAAATTTTTGTTGCGCAGAATTCTTAAATCAGTAATATATGCCGCCGTTGCCACGGGATATCAAACAACGTGAAAGCAGCGCAAAAGTGGGTCGTTAGCTCAGTTGGTAGAGCAGTTGACTTTTAATCAATTGG